>JAYMTK010002327.1:0-14120 GCA_036897405.1 Pelargonium myrrhifolium | reverse complement strand
GTTTGTTGTTAATTATGAAGAGAGAGAGAGAGATTAAAAAGAGTGAGAATTGAGAAGAGATGGCGGAGATCGAGAGAGTGAGGGATTAGAGAGAGAGAGGGTGTGTTGTTTTTATAATTTTTTATTCATTTTTTTTCCCACATCAACACCCACATGGCCACGTAGGCATTTTTTTTTCTTTCCAGCGAGGCAGTCAACATCCACGTAAGCATGTACTAACTAAATTGGTTTCAAAATAAAAATGTAGGTACCATATTGGATTTAAAATGAAAGTGTGGGTACTAAATTGGGTGCAGAAAAAATTTGGGTACTACATTGGTTATCAAGCCAAAGTTTGGGTACCCAAAAAAAAAACATTATCCCTATATTTATATATAGCTTGTGAACTTTCCAAATCATCTCATACTTTGGTTCAAGCCATTCCCTGTCAAGTTGCTCCTGCTATTACACACAAAATAACAGCAAGGTTGTGCTATCATCACAATCTTCCTGAATCCTATTCAATTCATCAAAATCACCAGACTATTGGAATTCTACTGACAAAAATCCTTGTCTATTCTACACATATATATTATTGGGAATATATCAGGAAAATCGATACCATCTTCTCATTGAATAAAGGTCACTTCTCAAAAGTCCAAAGAATGAAGTGGAGCTAGCATGGATTATTGTTGAACTGCCCATTTCTATATAGATAAGTTAACGTCCCTAGTGTCCCCCCGGGGAAATCAAAGTAGAAGAACGCGATTTACATCTGAGGTCCAAGCGGCAGTCTACTCATCAGCTGATACACAGATGAACCGTTGGGGAGGTTCATACCCGATTCTGAGATAGGCTCCATCTTGGCTTCTCCTTTTGGTAACATGAACCCCATTTCGTTCACTTGGCGCTGCTGCGCTAGATACGGATGAAGAGGAATAACAGGCATTTTGCCCTGACCAGGACCCAACCCAGCCATTGCAAGATTGGCCAAGCCTTGTTGGTTCATTCCAAAAGAGACGCCATGGGAAGGCCCCAGCTGCTGCCTCCCACCTGCCATGCCGAACCTTGCCATGCTGCTGTGAACTTGTGACGGCTCAGGTCTGTGAACATGATTTTGAATAGCATTAGCATTAGCATTAACAGCAGTTTGGGAAGGCCCGTTGTTGGAACCCCCAGAGTTGACATGGCTGCTGTTACGAGCAGCAGGAACATCATGATTATGCTTCCCTTCATATGTAGTGATTACAGATTTGAGGTCATGTGATGCTCTTTCCACATGCTTCCTCACCGTGCAGCCTGCACTGGTGCACTTATAGTAACTCCTGCATTAGGAAAACCACATACAATAGTAATGAGCTTCAATCACAATTATTATATGCATTTCTCTTTCCGAAGAACAAATAAATGCACGAGGACAAGAAATCATAAGCTACCTTGGATTTGGATTTCCTTTTACAACTTTCTGCCCATACTTGCGCCAGCGATATCCATCATCAAGGATGTCCACCTCACTGGTTGTCTGGACAACAACTCTAGGCTCACGAATAGCTCTCGTGGCCCCGCTCATTTCTGTAGCATAAGCTTCAATTTTTCTGTGAAATCAAACAACAAAATTGTCAAATGTATGATTATTATCACATACAAAATAATAATCACAGGATAACTGAAATAGTAAAAAAGAAAAACCTTCTTTTGGACTCGGATTCATCTCCTTCACCCTCATATCCTAATGATACACTGCCATGTGTCCCCCGATCATCTTCTTCTTCGTCATTAGAAAAAGTAGAAGACACATCCACTGCCTCTCCTGCTGATTCAAGGTGAGTATCATTCTGACCCTGCAAAGTGTTAGAGAGATTGCAATACTCAGGGCCCACAGAAGCCGTTGACGTAGCCTCATGGTTATCATGCCTCCAATCGGGAGTTCCCTTTTGTGCACTGGCCCAGACAAGATCACCATCAGCACCACCATGTTCAGGGATATCTAGTTGCATATCAGTAAGTTGGTTAGACGAACCAATAGCTGATCGACGATTTGGTGGAGGTTTAGTATGGTTGTGAGCTCCCTTATATATGATCTCTGTTATGTGGCCCTCATGAGATCGTTCCACTTTTTTCTTTACTTGACAATTTGGATGAGTGCACTTGTAATAACTTCGTGGGTACTCGCTGCCTTTCACTTGTTTTTGTCCATACTTTCTCCAGTTATATCCATCCTCAGACGGTGCACCTCCAGGACCAGCAACAGCAGATTCTCCGCTGCCTCGTTGATCTCCTTCTTCATCCTGTTGCTCATCAAGTGGTGGAGATTGTTCGGTGCTGCCTCCAACAGTACCAAAAGGCCTTTGATCTGCAGCTGTATTAGCATTATTACCCCCGTTATCTTTTGCAATGGATGACATGGAGAGCCCTGCCTGAAAGCTAAAGCTGTTCGCATTCTGCAGTTGAACTTTAGATGGCTCTGTGATTTGAGACTGGAGAGATTTCTCTGAATGAGCTGGAACCTCGTTGCAGTGAAAGGACTGCTGAGCAAAACTGGCTGAAGGCATCTGATAAAGAAGTAAAGAAAGATTATAAAAGACGAGAAATATATAGACCCAACTTTAATTCTGCGTCAAATAGCTTTTGGATGATGCTAAGTCCTCTCCACTCAGCCCAAACAACAAAGTACAGTTGTTTGGCCTAGACTAGTGATAGCCACGTTGACCACCATGTGCATGTGCATATAGTTCAAATTGAAAGACTGTCAAAAAGAAACATCTGTAAGTTTAAATACCTTATTTGTTGCACCAAGAAAATATGAGGAACCCGTTTCTGCAATAGGCTTGAATGCAAATGACGTGTTCATGTCCTGAAAGAAATCATCTTTACTTTTATCAGTGGCCTCTGTGACCGTTGAGCTCCGACTGTTGCCAGTTGGAAGAAATGTAAACTTCCCAGTTGTTGGAGATGGTTGCGCCTGTGCAGAAAGACGTGCAGAAGTGGATTCAGGACCCAGTAGGAGAATTAGAAAATAAACAAAACGCAACACAAACTCAGGACAAAACATATCAGAATTGAAAGCACCAACAATATTCTTTTCTTTCTAGTTTTAACAGGCCGGCTGAGATCTCACAAGTTGTTAATACTCGAGCATTTCTCTCTTCAAAGCAGCAAGTACACCATGTAACTAGTTCTAGTTTATTTATTTTTCAATGGTCCTCATAAGTCATGTGAAGGAATACTTAACTAATCGGTTCATAGCAAGCCGAAAGCTGGGAAATCACTTGCCAAAGTACGATCCAAACTAAAACACGGAAAGATTTTAACTTTGCCAATATTATGTACTATTTGCTTATATTTAGACAAATAACATTCATATTTTATGGCAAGTAAAAGCAAAACAAGATTTCCTCAATGTTTCAAATACCGTTCACATACCGTCCCAAAATGAGTGTCTTGGTTTCCTTTTTTAGAAAAATTAAGGAGAAGTTAGTTAGTGGTGTACATTATCCCCCATGAGCATTTGCTGCAACAAATTCAAGGGATACTAACTTATTACTGGGATACTATTGAAAATTCATGTATAGCTAACTTCTTAAATAAGAAAGAGGACGCATTTTGAAACAAAAATGCTAGATAAACAAGACACTTATTTTTGGGACGGAGGAAGTATATCTTAACATGTAATACTCCAATAAATTTTCACATAATCACAGTTTAACTTGATCTTTCAAATTTTCAATTATCATTAAATAAGCATCAAGAGTTTTTTTTTATTTTTTTGCCAGTTCACTTTGAACAGTTTCGCAGTTCGTTGAGACAACATGCAAGAATTATTTAGATATACTCATAACCCACTCAAAAGAAAAGTATAAAATAATGTACTATATATGATACATATTTAACAGTAAATTATTTTTGAGATCAGCAGAAAAAGTTTTAGTTCTACATATCAACAAAAACCTAAACAAGCAAAGCCTAATTCTGGGTTAATTGAAAACAACAAAATAGTTGTTTGCGGCCCCTTTTAACTTGATATATAAAGCTTACGAGTTTGATGCTATTTCAATAATTTTATTATCAAAGCCAGTCCAGATATTTATTCTCAGAAGCAAAAGAAGAAAACAAATGTACTGTAGCGGTCATGTTTAGAAATCCAAACTTACCAGGGAATTTGAAAGGAAAACTGGTGATTCTAGCAGTGATGTTGGGCTGAGACCAGGTGGTATCGTCAAGTAAGGAGACCGAACATCAGAGCTAAGTGAAAGATCAGAAGTTCTGATGCTTTCTGTGTTTAACCTTGGAGCATTAAAACCAGCTCTAGCTGCCATCCTTTCCACTAGACCTCCACGCGAGGAGTTCGACTTTTGCTCAGAAAATGAATTTGCTTTGATTAGCTGAGGATCAGAATCCTCAGCCTGTGACAAATCTTTTTTCTCATTTCCTGACATCATCTGCTCTCGCGATCCCATTCCAAGAAAGAGACCCTCAGTTCTAGTCTCGTGAGGAGAATGCGTGGTTGGTTTGGAGCTAATATCACCACCCAACATTGCTGTAAAAAAGGCTCTTGGGCTTGGACTTGGAGGCACCCAATCTCCAATTATAGCAACATTATCATCGATGCCAGCCATGATTTTCGAAAACCTATCCGCTCAAATGAAGGACGATCTCAAAGCGCAGAAAAGCAAGAAAACTGAAATTCCTGAGAAAACTCGAAGCACAAAAGTAATATAACACGGAATCAACTACAAGCTCAAAATCTCCAAAATGGGAATGGAACCAACATAGACAAACACACAAATTTATCAAACAAATAATGCTTTGAAGGATCTTCACAAGAGAAAAGAAAATTTGTGGATCCTACTTTTCTGATAAGAAATTCTGGCTATCCAAATTCAGACCAAAATATCTTCCTTCAAATTGTTTATAAAAAATTAAAAAAGTTGCAGATTTGAATGCTCTAAAATTTTATAGAACCACAAACAATCCTTCAATGGCTTTTGTTTTGTTTGATTCTTCTTCTAGAATTGGGCAAATAAAAGCAATTAACTCCAGAAACCAGAGGTGAAAAATCAATGGTTTGGGTCAAATGAAACAAGAAAATCTTAAAAGCAACCCCCAGAAAACATTGCCATAAGTTGCAAAACAAGGCGTTCTACGGATTCGAAATATGAAGATCTGAATAGAGGAAGCCACAAAAACGAATAAATGAAACTCAGGTATGAACATGGCCCATCAAGACCTAACAATAATAATAATCTGACAAATTACCCAAGTGAGAAAACAGAATGGGGCATGGATCATTAATTACGCAAAACATTACCATAAATTTACAAAACAAAACACAGAATTGTGCATGTCGCAGTCTGACAAAGACGGGAAAAAAGTCCCAAAACGAAGATAGACCCAAAAGCGAAGGAAACGAAACAAAAATACCCAAATCGTTAAAAATGATGGATTGGTACCTGATTGAGTATAGAATCAAAGCAAGAGCTCAAACACAACCAGACCTCCTCAAAACTCAAAACTACAAATCCAATTCAATTCAATTGAATAGAAACGTCCCGTAAACACCTTGTTCAAGGTCTCAGAGAAAAACGATGGAAAATATGCCCACCAATTTCCTTTCTCTCTCTCTCTCTCTGGTTTTGGTTTTGGTTTGGGCCAGGCAACAAATATTGATATGATGATGATGTTTAGCAAAATTACAAAACTGAGAAAACAAAATATATAAAATAATGTATGTAATTATTTTATTTTTTATACGAAAATAAAATAAAATGAATGAATAAAGTAAGAGGAAAAAAGGATTGATGGTGGAATGGAATGGAAATGAAATGAAATGAAATGGATGGAATCTTTGAAGAAAAGAAGGAGAGAGAGAGAGAGAGAGAGAGAGAGAGAGAGAACACAACTTCACACTTTGCCCCATTTTTCTCCGCTGATTGCTACTTTGATTTATTAACTAATCATTCCCCTTTTTGGGCTTGGGCTTTTTGTGCTATTGGGCCTGGCCCACCTCATCTTTTCTAGGGTTAGTATTGTCTTTTAGGTCAATAGAACAGGGACAGACTAGTCCACCAAATTATTTGGTTTTTGAGATTAACTCATGAGATTTGTTTTTGGCATTAACCATGAAATTTTCGAAATCAGCACAAGATCAACTCATCTAAGGCACATTTACATTTCCTGAGAGTCGTACTTGAGACCTCATGTTAAGTTGGAACAATTTCTTACCAATTGACTTACACGTTTGGTGGTAATTCTTGACACTTTACCCCCAAGAAAAATGAACATTATTTAATCCAGTGGTTTGACGGAGTGGTTCAACACTTCGTCCCTTAAGCAAGTGCTTGGGAGTTCAACTCTCAGCTCTTGCGAATGGAAAAAAAAACTCTTGGGTCAGCTCTCAACCGCTTAATGCGCTGATAGTGGAACGAGTGAGAGTTATTTTGGTGTGGTGAAACGACTTAAAAGTGTCAACCGTCATTGTGTGTACCCACTCTGGACACCCATGATGCAAAATTAAAAAAAAAAATGGACATTATATTCGAACATAGTACATGGGACAACTTTTATTGACCTGTATAATTAGATAAAGTGAAGAAAATAAAAAAGTAAATGAAAAGAAAATAAAAAATAGATGTGGTGGCAAGAGAAGAGCAATAGAAGCCAAACCAAACAGATGTAGTTCCATTGTACAAGTACATTAGTTACAGTTGAGCTAACTACTCTGTTACATTCCTATTATTATCATCTCTTTTCTGGTCTTTGAGAATATGATGCACTTTTTTTCTTGTAATTTTATGTTTTAAATTGGAACAATTTGTTACATCTACAGCACCTGTGTTTGAATTAGAAATTTCATGAGAATAGATATTGTTATTTTGAATTTTAAATTATGTTGTTTGATATGAACAGCTAATAAAAATTTAATAAAAAAAAAACCGTTAAAAAAATTGATCAAATTATTTGCTTTTAAAGAAAATATCAGTTGTAATTATGTTTTGGATTCGGAGTTTGTTGTTGCTTATAGTCATGTTTACCCATTAAACATCACTTATGTTGTAAAAAGAAAACATAAAGTCTCAATTAAAATTCGAATAAAATAAATTTCAATGAACTATTTGCTCATAAATTTATTAATGAGATGAAATTTATTTATTTATTTTTATGAAACACTGGTGAGAATTGTGGAAGATCAGCGCATCGACGATAGTGCAGATGCGGATCAATATATATAAGCATTAATGATTACAGGTTCAGTACATTGAGAGTTCTATTTACATGAAGAGTCCTATTCTAGATACACTAGGAGATAGACTCGGATTGACAAGGATTGCTTCTAACTCTATCCTTAACATCCTCCCGCAAACTCGGCGCAGGACGAACGCTGAGGATTGAGCGAAACTTCAGAAAAGGCTGTGTAGAAAGGGCCTTTGTAAGCAAATCAGCCACCTGACTGTGAGTGGAAATGTGACGAACCTGTAAATTTCCGCGCTCCACTTTTTCACGAACAAAATGGAAATCAATGCGGATGTGCTTCGATCTCTTGTGGAAGACCGGGTTGGATGTCATGTACGTGGCTGACAGATTGTCACAAAACAACACCGGAGGACTACGTAGGTACACCCTCAATTCTCGAAGCAGTTGTTGAATCCAAATTACTTCCGCTGTTGCTGCTGCAATGGAGCGATATTCAGCTTCCGTGCTTGACCTGGCTACAGAGTGTTGTTTTGACGAGGACCAGCTTATCAGAGTGTTCCCAAAGTAGATACAGAACCCCTGTGTCGACCTGCAGTTGTCAGGGTCCCCTCCCCAGTCAGAATCTGAGTATGCGGTCAAGGTCGGTGACGAGGAGCGATGAAGGAGAAGACCGAGCCTGTGTGAGCCTTTGAGATACCGTAAGATGCGTTTTACCGCCGCCCAGTGATGAACAGTGGGTGAGTGCATAAACTGACACACTCTGTTGACCGCATGTTGGAGATCAGGACGAGTAATCGTGGCATACTGAAGGGCGCCAACGATATGGCGATATAATTCCGGGTCGGTGAAAGGATCACCTGTGCTGGGAAGTTGAGACCGAGGAGTGATGGGAGTGGTCATTGGCTTGCAATCTAACATGTCTGCCCGTCTCAAGATGTCAAGAACATATTTGGATTGATGAAGCAAAAGACCATCTGCCACAGAGCTGATTTCAATGCCCAAAAAATACGAGGGACGGCCAAGATCCTTCAAGGCAAACTCGGCATGAATTTCGGTCATGAACTGTTCGAGGAATTCGGACGAGTTGCTAGTGAACAGAATGTCATCTATGTAGACTAGCATATAAGCCAGACACGACCCTGAGTAGCGAACAAACAGAGACGAGTCTGAGGCACAGCTGGAGAAGTTATGTTGTAGTAGAAAATCCTTTAGACGATTAAACCATGCTCGTGGGGCCTGTTTGAGGCCATATATTGCCTTTCTTAGGAGACACACATGATCCTTAAGTTGTGCAGAGACGAACCCGGGTGGTTGTTGCATGTAAACACATTCTCTCAGTGGCCCGTTAAGGAAGGCATTATTTACGTCGAATTGACGCACCTGCCATCCTTGAGAGATAGCAATTGTAAGAACTAGACGAACTGTCGTAGGGCGCACGACCGGTGAGAAAACTTCAAAGTAGTCGACGCCCGGCCGTTGACTAAACCCTTTGGCGACCAGCCGTGCTTTATACCTGGAAATAGTGCCATCTGGATTTGTCTTTACTCGAAAGAGCCATCGACATCCAACCACATTAACAGAGGACGGTCGTGGAACTAAGGTCCATGTTCCGTGTCGACGCAGAGCGTGAAGTTCGTCTTCCATAGCAGCAAGCCACCGCGGGTCATTCATTGCTTGACGATAACTGGTTGGTTCAGGTGACTGCACAGGATATCGTTGTGTGTGTAGTACTCGTGGTTTTAAATTGTTCGTGCGAGCCCGAGTAACCATGGTGTGCCGATTCTGGGACGAGGGACGCAGGTGCCGCAGGGGGGATGGTGGCACCGGTACCGACTGATGAACGATAGTGGGTGTACGAGACGACACAGGACTCATAGGAGACACAGGTGACTCTGGATGGGGAGGTGGGTCGGACTCATCTGGAACAAGGACGCGCTCAGGTGTGATGGGGGAGCTGGTTTGCGACATGGATTGTGTGGAGGAGGAAGACACATCAGTGCAGGTGGTCTCAGTGACTTTGGACCCGCAATTGGTGTCAAGGATGACAGTGAGAGGCAGATCTGTGACAGATGTAGAGTACTGAGACTTGACACTATGGGAGTTGACGAACTCTTTGTAAGGAAACTTGGACTCATCAAAGATCACATGACGAGCTATGTACACCCGACTGGTTTCAACATGAAGACACACATAACCCTTATGCCTATTACTATACCCGAGAAAGATGCAAGGTTTTGAACGAAAATCGAATTTGTGTTTATTGTAAGGACGAAGGAACGGGAAGCACAGACACCCAAAGATTTTAAGTAAGGCATAGTTGGGTATGCGGTCATATAGTAGTTGATAGGGTGACTTATGATTAAGAGTGGTGGATATAGTTCGATTGATGAGATAGGTGGACGTGGCTACGGCTTGTTCCCAGAAGAGAACGGGTAAGGAGGCATGAGCCAAGAGGGCAAGGGCCTTTTCAATTATTTCTCTATGTCTGCGTTCTGGAGCCCCATTTTGCTCATGAGTGTGTGGGCATGGATGACGATGTAATATTCCAAGTTTTTGAAAGAACGGAGTGAGACTCCGGAATTCCCCACCCCAATCAGTTTGCACAGTTTTAATAGATGAGTTAAATTGACGTTCAACCATGGCATTGAACTGTTCAAACACTCCTAGGACTTGGCTCTTAGCAGTTACAAAATAAACCCAAATGAATTTTGAATGGTCATCAAGAAATTGAACAAAATAAAGATTTTTATTGATGGAAGAAACAGGTGCAGGACCCCAAACATCACTATATATTAATTCAAAAGGTTTTGAGACAGACTCATGACTATGAGACAAATGATGACGATGACTCTTTCCTAACTGACACGGACCACAAATAGGTAACTCCTTACTAAGATGAACAGGTAATTGAAATAACGAAACTGACTTCTTGGTGATTTTTTCATTTGGGTGACCAAGACGACTATGCCACCCTTGCATAGAAGTTTTATGACTAGAGTAGGCTGAGTGGACTGTCGGTACTGCATTCCGTTGACGGTCAAGTCGGTATAGACCATGTTCAAGCATCCCCTTGAGCAGCACCTGTCCCTGCATATTTTTCACAAAACAAGCATCAGCAGTGAATTCCATACATACTCCATTATCTCTAAGGAAACGAGACAGGCTGAGAAGGTTTTTAGTAATTAGTGGAACATGCAATATATCATTAAGTACAAAGCGCTGATTTCGACATTGTAGTATCCCAGTGCCTGTGTGAGTAATGGGTAGAAGCTCACCATTGCCAACCTGAACCTGATCATCACCTCTATATGTGGTTGCCTGGACAGACAAATTGTTCATATCTGAGGTTATGTGTGCTGAAGCGCCTGAATCAACATACCAGGGGTCGGCTTGATTGTTACCAGCTTGAGGTGGTGAAGCCAGGAAGGCAGACACTTGATTTGGATTATCAGCTGAGAATGAATGATTGAACCGCTCCCAGCAGGTTGAAGCTGCATGTCCCTTCTTGTGGCAGATTTGACACTGAGTCGGGGGGCTCCTGTTAGACAGATTGTGAGGTCGTGCGAGTCCTCGACCGTAAGTATTCTGACCTTGTTGGTTTGCATGAGTGTTTTGATGTGTATAAGTGTGCTGGCTTCCTTGATTTTGTCGAGGTTGGTCCCGGTTATAGTGATAGCTGCGACCTCCACGTCCTCTTCCAGAACCACGACCTCCACGACCATATGAGCGAACTGCAGCGTTTGCAGATTGTATTCCGAAGTGGATTGCTTCAAGTTGCATGTTAGCTTCTTCATCCATTAGTAGTCCTAGCAAGGTGTCTATTGTAGTGGATCCAGTTGCTAGTTGTACTTTAACTGCGGTGCCAACAGCGGAGAACTTGTGATCAAGACCATTGATGATGTGCATCATCAATTCTTTTTCAGAAACATGATTGTTTGTGGCTGCCAGCTGATTTGCAAGCCCTTGCTTTCTGTTAATATATTCGAGACACGATAGAGATCCCTGTTGTAGAGTGGAGAGCTGATATCGTAATGACATAACTTTAGATTCAGATTGAGGTTTGAATACCTTTTCTAGTCTCACCCAAGCTTGACGAGATGATGAGCAATTGATGATATAATTTGTTGCACTGTCTGTCAAAGTGCCGCGGATCCACAGCAGGATCAACTTGTCTTGTCTTTTCCATATCAGGTACTTTGGATTGACTGATTCAGTGGTGACTTCTCCTTCTGTGTGTTTGACAAAACGATTGGGCTCAATGTTGTCTTCATCAACATAGCGTTCGAGATCAAACGCTTCCAGAGCATCATGGACATATGATGCCCATACTGGATAGTTAATGCCATCAAGTCTGATTGGCAAGACAGGTAGAGTGATGGACTGATTTGTGACAGCTTCAGTGGCTGCTGCGTGTACAAGTAGTGTGCCTGTGTTAGGGTTCATCTCGGATGAAGAAGCCGAGTGAGATACAGCAGATGTGGGTGTTACTGACATGGTGACTGAGAATAATATTGGCCTCTGGATCTATTTGCGCTCTGATACCATATGAAACACTGGTGAGAATTGTGAAAGATCAGCGCATCATAGATAGTGCAGATGCGGATCAATATATATAAGCATTAATGATTACAGGTTCAGTACATTGAGAGTTCTATTTACATGAAGAGTCCTATTCTAGATACACTAGGAGATAGACTCGGATAGACAAGGATTGCTTCTAACTCTATCCTTAACAATTTTGAAGTCTCGATTGGCCCATAAGAGTTTAATCAAAATTGGTTTATATATTGCATAAGAAAATCATCCGAGTAAATTAGTCACAATATCATCTTATCATATTCAGAGTCGTTCTTATTTTTGACCGGTTATAAAAAGTTAATTAGAAATTAATGCGTGCAGTGCAGCTACCTGTTATTGGGGGTCCCAGCTACATTGTACGTTGTGGTAATAGTGAAGTGTATATATAAATAGTACAGTACATGTTTGTAGTTGAACATATATAATTCATTAAATGAAATGGTCTTTTAGTAAATGGAACATCATTAATTTTAATTATACACTGTATCGTTGTTGTAAGCTAATTGCATATCTGTCATTATCATAACGGCTAAAATCAAATAATTTGTTTGCAACTTTTTATAAGTTAGATTTATATTTCCAGCCTTTCAATTTAATTTATGAGCATTTATTATCACTATAATTCAGTTTTGACTCAAATCAAAAGCCATTTTCGGCCATTAAAATAAGTACTATCCACCTTTTATATATATATATATATATATATATATATCAATTGACTGATATAAAGTTATATCAGTTGCACTAATAAGGTATATCAGTCAACTGATATACATTTTATCCTATATATATATGTAATATATATTTCCTTGGTTCCTTTCGTTTGAATATGAAAAGGAAACAAGATCATCACCAATGAAATGTGACACTAAAATTTAAAACATGTATTTTATGCTTATTCATCAATAATATCAAGTACTCCCTCTGTCTCAAAATGAGTGTCTTGTTTCAAATGAATTTTTGTCCCAAAATGAGTGTCCACTTTCTCTTTTTAGGAAGTTAGTTATGCATGAATTGTCAATAATATCCTCATAATAAGTTAGTTAGTATCCATTAACACATGATCATGAGGATTCAAGAGTAAATATACTACACTAACTAACTTATCCTTAATTTTTCTCAAATTAGAAAGGAGGACACTCATTTTGGGACGGAGGGAGTACTTAACTTTTTGTAGGATAAAGTACCCATTTGGTTCATGCACTATCCAAAAATAGACCAAGATGGTCTCTAAACTTCATTTTGCTCCAAAATGGTCTCTGCAGTATCCAAAAGTGGACCGAAATGGTCAACACCGTCCAAATCCGTCAAAAACAGCCGTTAAGTGCCTACGTGTCATTTTTTTAAATTACACCTCACCTTCACCTCCACCTCACCATCTTCTTTCTCTCTCCCACAACCACAACACCAAAACCCTAAATTTCATGAATCAACCACCCAAATCCTAATTTTCATGAATCAAACACTACCCAAATACAAATTAAATCATTTTTCAACATAGAAATCGTTGAAATTATCAACTTCTCTTTCAAAACCCCAACAAACCAACAAAACCCCAACATACAAATTTTCAAGCTCGTGGAGGTGGAGGCGGCTGAATCAGTCGGAGTCGAGGCCGAGCGAGGACGAGGTCGAGCGAGGATGAGGCCATCAAGGACGAGGACGAGAAGGCCACGCGAGCTCAGATTTGGCTACCGGCGAGCAAATCAGAGGCAGCGGAGCAAGGCGGCGAGACCCAGTGGCAAAACTCGCGAAGATATTGGGGGCGAGGAGGATCCCAGCGACGAGGAGGACTCCCGCAGGGGCGTGTGTTGTTCGCGCAGAGGAGCCGACAATTTACCTCGCCTGCCGCAGTCTGTAGGGATGGTGGTGGAAGAGTGTTTAGGGTTTGGGTGTGGTTGTGGGAGAGAGAGGAAAGATTGGAGCTTTGGTTGATTTTTTATTTTTTATGATTAAATCTAGAAACCCAAATGGAGATATTAGAGTTTTGATTGAGTTGTGTGAGGTTGGAATTTGAATTTGAAGAACAAATCAAGAAGGGATTGGAGCTTTGATGAGAGTGAGAAAGGAAGGAAGGTTGAGTTGCTGGAGAATATGAGAGGAAGAAGAAGGTGAGGTGGAAGGTAGAGTTGCCATGTAGGACAGTTAACGTCTATTTTTGACCGAATTGGACGGAAGGACCATTTCGGTCCACTTTTGGATAATGCATGGACTATTTTGTATAAAATGAAGTACAATGACCATTTTGATCCATTTTGAATAGTACAATGACCATTTGGGTACTTTTTCCTTTTGTATATATGCTTGTTTGGTAACACTATAGAATATAGAGTAACCTTAATAAGTTAATTTTTTTATTTTTTTATTCATAA
>JAYMTK010002326.1:0-14129 GCA_036897405.1 Pelargonium myrrhifolium | reverse complement strand
AGATGTATTCGAATACTGAGAATTTTTCTCAAATTTTAGAGTTCAAAACCAAGGTATGGAAAGCCAAGCAAGGAGATCGTGACGTTACTTTATTTTATAACGAACTTGTAACTTTGTGGCAGGAATTAGACCTTTGTTATGAAGATGATTGGGAGTGCACGAAGGACAATGTCCGACATAAAAAGAAGGAAGAAAACGATCGAATTTATGTGTTTCTTGCCGGACTAAATCAAGAATTGAATGAAGTCAAAGGCCGAATTTTGGGAAGAAAACCATTGCTTTCTAATAGAGAAGCTTTTTCAGAAGTAAGGAGAGAGGATATGAGGCGGAAAGTAATGATCGATAACACCAAATCAGAGACCGAAGGTTCTACACTCGTATCAAGAGGCATCGAAGCTATAGGAGAAAGAAAAAATAACAAAAAGCTATGGTGTGATTATTGTAAGCGCGAATGGAACACACGGGAGACATGCTGGAAAATTCTTGGAAAGCCAAAAAATTGGAAGAAAAAACAACTCGAAGACAACCGTACCTCCCAAGCCAACACTCTCCTCCTAGAATGCAACCATTTACAAAGGAACAACTAGAGCAAATCTGTAAACTCATTCAATCTCAAATTATCTCTAACTTTAATCCTTCTTGTTCTTTCGATCACAAAGGTAATTAGATAGTTGCCTATTGTTTCAACGTCAATTTTTATGACTCTTGGATCATCAATTTTGGTGCAACTGATCATATGACTTCGTCTGCTAAAATATTTTCTTCCTATAGTCCTTGTGCAGGAAATCAAAAGGTAAAAATAGCAGATGGTTCATTCACAGCAGTAGCTGGGAAATGAGCAATTGATGTTTCTCCTTATTTCACACTCAATAATGTTCTTCATGTTCCTAAATTGTCTTGCAACTTGTTGTCCGTTCATAAAATAATTGTTGATCGAAACTGTCGAGTATTTTTTTCTCCATCTGATTGTCAATTTCAGGATTTGAACACGGGGAAGATGATTGGCAATGCTAAACAAGTTGGTGGTCTTTATTTGTTCGAAAATGGATATGACTCAAACAAGCATTCCTAGAAAACTTGCCTCAATTCTATTTCAATAGTTGAGAATAAAATTATGTTATGGCACTTTAGATTAGGACATCCAAGTTTTCATTATATGAGACATTTGTTTCCAAAGTTTTTTATAAATAAAAAATTCATCTTCATTTCAGTGTGAAATTTGTCAAATTGCCAAACATCATCGATTATTTTTTCCAACATATCCTTATAAGGCAACAAGACCATTCACTTTGATCCATAGTGATGTTTGGGGACCTTCAAGAATAAAAACTATCACTGAAAAAAGATGTTATGTCACTTTTATTAATGACCACACTCGAATTTCTTGGTTTTACTTAAGAGAAATCAGATGTTGAAAGCGTGTTTCAAAAATTTTATAAAATGATTCAAACACATTTTCAAACTAAGATTCAAACTTTCCAGATATGATAATGGCATAGAATATTTCAACAAAGTTCCAGAATGACAGAAAATGAAAAACATCTTGCAGCAAGGTCAATAATTGAACCCGAAGACAAATCCTGAAAGTGCAGATCAGACAGGTAAATCTCAGTCTGACTCTATTCCTAGTCAGTCAGCGTCTCCTGAACCTATTTCTATTCCAAAGTCTGAAGAAAACTTAGATTTACCCATTGCTCTAAGAAAAAGTTCTAGAATTTGTACTAAATATCCTCCTCATAAATTTGTGTCTTTATCATAGTCCGTCTCCATCCTTTCGAGCATTTACTTCTAAATTGTCTAGTGTTTCAATTCCTAAAAATATACAAGAGGCTCTAAAAGTTCCTGAGTGGAGGGATCCAGTCTTGGAGGAGATGAGAGCCCTAGAGAAGAATGGAACATGGGAGAAAGTTGTCCTTCTGAAAGGAAAAACACAAGTTGAATACAAATGGGTTTTCATCGTGAGTATAGCTCTGATGGATCTCTTGAAAGATATAAGGCTCGCTTAGTTGCTAAGGGGTTGACTCAAACCTACGACATTGACTATTCAGAAACTATTTCACATGTGGCCAAGATGAACACCATAAGAGTGTTATTTTCTATTGCAGTTAACTTGGATTGGTTTCTACATCAACTTGATGTAAAAAATGCTTTCCTAAATGGAGATCTAGAAGAAGAGGTGTACATGGAACCTCCACCCGGATTTAGTGAAAGCTTTGGAAAAAAGGTATGTAAGCTAAAAAAGTCCTTATATGGGTTTAAACAATCCCCGAGAGTCTGGTTTGATAGATTTGCAAAATTTGTGAAAACTCAAGGTTTTCTACAAGGGTAGTCCAACCATACCTTATTCATTAAAACTTCTAGACAAGAGAGGATTGTTGTCCTGATAGTGTATGTAGATGATATTATCCTCACTCGTGATGATTTTGAAGGAATAGAAAATTTAAAGAAACGTCTCTCAAAGGAGTTTGAAATCAAAGACCTGGGATCCATTAAATACTTGCTCGGAATGGAAATTGCAAGATCTAAGAATGGTATAGTTGTGATCCAACAAAAATATATTTTGGATCTTTTAAAAGAAACCGAAATGATTGGATGCAAACCATCAGATACTTCTATGGAATTTAATTCAAAGTTTGGTGAAATTAAAGAAGAAGTTGCAGTGGATACAAGTAGATATCAACGGTTGGTGGGAAAGTTGATTTACTTATCTCACACTAGACTAGATATTTCTTTTATTGTTAGTGTGGTAAGCCAGTTCATGCATGCTCCATATGAAAAACCCTTGGAAGCAGTGTACAAAATATTAAGATACTTAAAAGGAACTCCAGGGAATGGGTTATCCTTTAGGAAAAGTGATAATCGAAAAATTGAAGTCTACACTAATGCAGATTGGGCAGGATCTATAACTGACAGAAGGTCTATTTCTGGATACTGCACTTTTCTATGGGGAAACTTGGTAACATGGAGAAGTAAAAAACAAAGTGTGGTGGCTAGGAGTAGTGCAGAGGCAAAATATAGAGCAATGACTCAAGGGATTTGTGAAATACTTTGGCTAAAAAGGGTAATGAAAGAACTTAAGAGACCTATGGAGTTCCCAATGAAGTTGTTTTGTGACAGTAAATCAGCAATCAACATTGCCAATAACCCAGTTCAACATGATCGGACGAAACATTGAAAATTGATAAGACATTTTATAAAAAAGAAACTTGGCAGTGGACTCATTTGCATTCCATTTGTCCCTACAATAAAGCAAGTTGATGATGTCTTCACAAAAGTGCTACTTATGAAGAATTGAGTTCTTAATAAGCAAGTTGGGCATGATCAATATCTATGCACCAACTTGAGGGAAATTGTGAAAATTAAGAAAGTTAGAGTTAGTAAAGTTGCCAGTAAGATTAGGAAATATATTTAAGAAAGTTTAGTTTAATTTCTAGTATAGCTTATTTCCTATTTGTAGTCTATGATCTCCTATATAAAGAAGTCTCTTTTGTTCCCGTGATTCAAACAATTCAATTCAATAGAATAAGTTTTTTACACGCAAGTTACACATAAATTTGATTTCCAATATGGTATACTTTTTGACAACTGTAACTTGAAGATTCTCTCTAGTTTGAGTAATTTGAAGAATAACATGTTAGCTGTTAATCCAATTTTTGTGCCATCCTTCCTTATTTGTAATGGATCTGTAGAGATATAACTCAAATTGTCTCTATATAGAAAAAGCAAAACAAATCCAACTTCATAAAAATTGAAATCCATTAATTACACTGGACTTTAATCTCTAAGAAGCACATTGAACCCATAATCCAAGATATTGCAATACACAAAACAATTCATTATCCATCATCCATCTATCTGTACCCAAACCCCATGTCAAGCTCATGACCATATGGATGGATTTGCTTTGAGTTTGATCTCAATTCCCTCTCAATAAGCCTTTGGAATGCATCAGGACCATCTGCCACCGAAACAAACATCAATACAGAATATTAGCGTTTCGTTACTTATTATGCATGAATTACCATAGTTCCTATTTTCACTCCCACCCAATTCCCATTCTATCTCATCAAGCCATTTTCATCCCCTCAATGGAAAAAGGAATGAGATTCTCAATCTTGCATTATTACATGTCCTCAAGTACGAGACATATAGTATGTAAAAGGCGCGAAGAAGGCAAAACACACCTTATTCTTATTCGTTTCAAAATAATCCAAATGCTACCTAAAGGTAATAGCACAAAAAAGGAAGAGAGTAAACAAAAATACCAAGAGAACTTTACCTGGTGGTGATATCCCAGAGCCACCAAAGTTGAGCTGCCGGTGACCATGAGGAAAACCTTGCATTTGACTCGGCTCTGGTATAAAACCAGTCTGATTGTTGGCATGAGGTGGCACAGTCCCTCCTCTGGGAAATCCTCGTATCAGGTGGGGTGGTGGCAAATTCCCTGCCATATGCATCTGTTGTAACATAGGATGATGATGGCCAGGAGGATCGAAACTAGACAACCCAGTACCTGGGTGATGGAAAGGAGGTGGGATCATGTTTGGAGGAAACTGATGATTTGGCGTCTCATGACGGATAACACCCTCTGGAGGCAGAAACTTCAGTGGAGAATTAACATTAGCAGGGTGTGACCCTAATGGATGATGAAACAATGGTCCCACATGATTCAACTGTGGAGAATGATGCTGGGCAGAGGTTTGGCCATGAATATTTTGATACGGAATATCAGGCTCTTTCACATCATACGGACCGCGGGGAAACAGTGGTCCTTCTTGACTCCTTGCAATAGATCTTTCATCCATAAAGGCAGAGTTTAAAGCAGCCAGTTTTTCAGTAAGGTCAGCTGGTGCATTTGAAGAGTTTAACAATTTGGCTTTTGCAGAATTTCCTGCAGTCATGAAGTTTTGGAGGTTCACAGATTCGTTGATAATCAAACTATCCTCTTCAGGAAGCCGAATTTCCACAGGCCCATCAAATTGACCACGCTTGGGCCCCAAGTCAGTTTGAATCTGTATGGGATCCATTTTAATTCGAGGATCATCAAAGCCTAACCAATGCTCTCCAATTGTATCTGATTTGGATTTCCATCTTTGATTTGCTGTCAACACACTGCCTTCACTACCAATTCTGTTAGGTCCAACTTCAACTGCAGAAGGATGGATACTGTCCTCTCTGATGGAAAAGGATAATCCATGAGGCTCAGAAACATCAGTTCTTGTAGATCCAACTGATCCCCTTTGAGCGGAAACTGGTGCTCCAACTGATTGCAGTTCCTTCATAAAAGCAGTCCCGAAAAGTGTTTCAAGGGTTAGACTGTTCCCCGAACTGGGGGCTTTTTCAGTATTTGCAGCTCTTAAATCAATACTTGAAACTTCACCATTATGTAGTTCACCAGAAGATCCAGTGTCAAGCTTGGCAGATGACATCATACCTTGCAGGCCTGTTCCCTTCTGTAACAATGAAAGGAGGTGCTGGGATGCAGAATTATCAGTGACTTTTGGCTGCTCAGTCTTCACATTAGGAACACCCCAGCCTTGAACAGGCTGCGGCAAAGTTGCAGAGTTCTCACAAATTTCTGATAGAATTGATTGTTCAAGGTCTTCACAAGTAAGGACTGCCGGTACTATATCTGGTTTGGTTTTATTGTGCAACTGTTCTCCGTTTCCAAGTGGGGCCGGTGTCAAATTGGATGTCAGAAGACCATCAGCAAGTCCGGAGCTCTGAAGTGGAAAATTTGGAGGAATGTGATCAGTAGCTGTCACATCAGAAACCATAGATCCAACTTTTTCACCGCCAACAATCAATGACAACAAGTCATTTGGCCTGCCTGATAAGAGATTCTCAACTGGTTTCTTTTCTGCAGAGAGAAGAGAAGTATTAGGGTTCAAGTTATGCTTGCCTACCACCTTTAGAACAAAGCAAGCCGAGCTAAACTAGATCAAGAAGATTTAATTCCAAATTTTAACATGAATACCTTCTTCAAGAAACCATTGTGCAAACTTGGAAGAGTGGACAGTAGGAGGGATCGCCGCCTCATCCACTAAACTACCAGAGGGCTAAGGAAACAGCAAAAGATAACAAAAGATGTTTAGATACTTCTTACTAAATATAGTGACATTTATGGATGACAAAAACACAAAAGCATATGCCCTACTCCAAGCACAATTTTATAATATACAAACTACAGCATGATTGACCCTGTCATCCGCCAGGAAAACTGGCAAATTATGTCAAACATTTTAATAAAAGTTGCAGACTGGACTATCCAACAAATTATATCGATTTTTAGTTCACTACATGTGTTGGTCTGGCAATCCATATAACTGAATGGGGCCACCAGATGGAGACGCCACTTACAAAGAGGAGCTAAAATGTCATCATCTGATTCGTGGACATGGAAAGCAGCATTGTGTTCGAAATGGAAACAAGATGGTATACATGAATAGTCAAAGAATCTAGATGCGTGCCACCATGAGCAAGCACAATGGCCGTGTCATTAACTGACCAGCACTCAACTTTTCAGTAAGTGTACTACTAGTCATAGTTTCCAAGGGCCTTTGCCAAAAATTACAAGTTCTTGGACTTTTCTTGATTAAAATGCAGCATTCCCACATCACATCTAGAAAGAAAGCCTAAAATCTAAAACGTTGCAGAAGGGACTGCATGAAAGGTATTTGTAAATGTTCATAAGCTAAATTAAATATCTATGAAATGATATCTGTTCCAATATATTAAAATCTGAAAAGAGAGTGCAAGGGTAGTACCTAATCTTTCATAAAAGTTTGATTTCATTCATGGACTCTCAAAAAATGTTCATTTGGATAAATGAACTCCATGTGTTATCCATTTCATGCCTAAACTTTCATCTAATGTTCAATTGGGCACTTGAATATTCATTTATGTTGTATTTTATACCTAAACTTTACCAAAAAAATAAAATAAATAAAAATAGTGCCTCCATCTAATATATTTTAGTAATGGAGTTAACAGTCGGATGTAGCAAAATTGATAATTTAAATAATTTGATGATCAAATATTTTCTAACTTAGTACACGACTGAACCATATACCAGTTTGTGTTTGATTCTTGCTCACATGACAAGTGTCCATGTATGCATTTCGTAATACCTAGCATGTTCTTATTGTACTGATGCCAAACTTGACATAAATAGCATAGTTAAATTATTGATAAATGTGTCTTCATACACACACAAAAAAGAGGGATTGGGTTTGGAAATATTTTTATATTAGAACAGACACGTTGATAAAATGTTATGATTTCAATATAAATCCGATGAACAAATATAATTTTTGAAGAAAGACATTGAAACACATTCAAGATTTCAAGTTTGTAAAGATTAAACTGTTGATGAAAAATTGCAGTGCACTTCTATTATGTCATCTATTCCTGTGTAATAGTCAATTAAATATTTAAATACATATAAATAACAATACCCAAAGAAAGAGGTGTGTTAACCATATGAGAAATAGACATGAAAATTTTATGGTGTTTATAGTATGGAAGATGAAATATTAGTAGAATGGAAAATACGATTATTAAAGAAAAGATGACAATTGATCATTTAAAAAATAAACAATTTTAAGAGTGATTGGAGGGTAGGATAGAAGTTGGGAGAACGGATGAATAAGATTGCATTTAATATAAAAAGATTTTAATCTTCCATTCTGTTAATTTAGCATCCTCCCTACCAAATGCAGTGTTAAGCTCCATGAACCTTTGAAGTATAGACTCTCCTTACATGTGGGTGTACCTCATCATGTTATTATTGTACTTAAATATAGAACTAACATACAAGTATTATCTTGCTGTTATACGTGCTGTTCTTATCTCTATTTGTTGCTCTTTCATTTTGAGTGCAGAGTTAAACTGGACAGACCCAACTGTTTCCTTAAGAACCTCAATCATATCAAGTGGAAACGAAGTATTACTATATGAGGTATTGGGGAATGACAAGAAAGAAATTGTATTCACACGGAATGAAACTCTTAGCACTCTAAAAATTATGAGTGATCAGGAAATTCGCCATACAACCTTTTCTGCTTTTAATGGACATACAGAAATCAGATTAAAGTGCAGCAATATTGGACATCAAACATAGCAACATTCAAAATGGTGTGGGTAATATGACAGGATGGGCAGACCAATGAAATTGAATACAAACATATTAAAGAGATAGTGACACTATCAGCATATGATACATGTTTATGCAAGAGGCTAGTAGACAAAAAGAAACAGCTGATATAAAAATAATGGGTATATAGAATTAAGGATAAAATTCAGTTCAATGTAAGCAAGATTTAACAGGTACAAATGTGGAGAGACAACACCAAAGAATGGCGGGACACAATGTCATAAGAAACATGATTACCTCAGTAGAGGGGCCGCCGTCATGTAATGGCAACGCATTGCCAAAGAGCTTTTCGAGTATAGAACCTGAATGCTCCGGGTTAGATTTTGCTAGTTCTTTATTCCCTGTAACTTGTTCAAGATCAAGTTCCATAATATTGTGTAACTGACTGTTCATGCCAACTGCCTTATCAGAGTCATCTGAAGTTGTTGATAAATTCAGAGTCTTTTCCTTTTTGTTATTCATTGCAACATGGATAGCTGTACTTTCCATTTGTTGCTTGCTCAAACCCATTTGTTCCACTGATTGTTTCTCCTCAAGATTGTCAGAAATTCCACCTACTACGCGATTACCTTTAGCAAGCAACTGACTATCCACAACTTCAGGATTCCGAGCCTTCAAAAAAACAAGGAATATATACAGCAATTAAAGAAGCTAAAACATGTGAAAGATTAGCTAACTTAATATAGAATCCACATGTACTCAAACATGTTTTCGTACAATGTAAACTACAAGGTAGACAAACAAGCAGACAATGACTGACAGAATT
The DNA here is from genome assembly GCA_036897405.1 of Pelargonium myrrhifolium. Taxonomy (NCBI): domain Eukaryota; kingdom Viridiplantae; phylum Streptophyta; class Magnoliopsida; order Geraniales; family Geraniaceae; genus Pelargonium; species Pelargonium myrrhifolium. Next base: position 5,208 of record JAYMTK010002326.1, on the reverse strand, counting down.
TAAGCAAATACTGCAAAGAAACAAAGATTTAATACTTCAAGTCAAGAAATCAGCTTTACTGCTACAATAATATTATTTGAACCCACAAATTCATTAACCATCCCACATTTTCTCAATTCTCCAAGCAAGCATGTCTCCAACCAAACACCCCAACTCTATATCTATACAAATTTCATTACAACTCGGGCTTGTCTATGTCATCAGCTAGGTAATGGACATGTAATAAAGTCGCAATGAAAATTCCATTCAAGAAGCTCGTAACCGAAGTTATGAAGACAACAATAACAGAGGTCAAAGAGAATTCTGAAATCTTTATAAATGTTGATTAACTCTTGTTATCAAGAATATTACAACACAATAAATAATCAACTGTAAGCAATGTCATTCATAGAGACATGTTCACCACTAGGAATATGATGCTCAAAATTGAAGCTAGAAAAGAGAATGTGAACTGCATCTTTAGTTTCCAAAACTATAATTAAGGGTGAATCAGAAATCACAAATGAAAGAAGCAAATTGAAAACCCCCATTATCACCAAGTGAAAAAGTGTAATCATCATAAGGTTCCTAAGAGAAACATTGCTCAAATAAAAAGAAGCCTTAACACTAGCCAACTTTCTAAAGGATGCAATGATTACCTCTTCAGGGCGGGGATGGATTAATGATTTTCCTCCAAAGTTCTTTGCAAAACCTGGGGGTACACGAGGTCTGGATGCAGGAGTTTGTGAGGAAAGAGATGATTTTCCAGAATCATTATTTGCAGCAGACGGTATTATAGGCTCATTAGATATATTATTTCTATCCAAAAGTATCCTCTCATCTTTGGAATCCTCTGCCAAGGTATCAAAGTCATCCTTGGGCTTATCCAGATTTAATTTCTGCTTCTCCTGAAATGCTTTTTGTTGTTCTTTTCGCATCAACTCAAAGGAAGCTGAGAAAAAAGCATCAAATGTCAAACTTGGAATAGAAGAACTTCACCATACATTACAAGAGAAACTCTACCTCTCCTCTTTCTTTCCTCTTCCGCTCTGTCGTCACTAGCATACTCAGAAGAACCAAATGTTTCATCATTTAATGAGTCAGTGTCCCTCCGTGGGTGAGGTAATGCCTGAAAATCACAAATGTACATTGTGACACGTGAGTAGGTTTACAGGAAATGATTTCCAACAGAACTTAACTCGTAGGTATTGTTTGGCAGCCATATTCTTGTCATCCCGATTCTTGGTTGACATTTATAACTCTATTTTTATTTTTTATATTCTTTAATTGTCATTTATTATGCAAGACAATTATTTCATTGAAATACCATTTTAATTGTGTAGGTTAACTATTATTTTGAATTCGTGGGCATTTTATTGTAAACTTATATTATAGTATAGGATATGAGGAACGTGTCATAACAACAAACGAATTTGTTTATTTGTAATTAATAGTTTAAGTTTCCATATAGTCGAACAAAATATTTTTTCTCAACTAGAAAAATAAAACTTTTTCACGGTTAAATGTTTACTAAAAATAATATTTGGAAGTGGTATAAATGTCATTTGTCACATTTTGTTAGTATTTCAATTGATTACTTTCAGTATCCAAACGCAATATTTTAGATTCCTTACAAGTAAACAAACATAATACTTTTTAACTTTCCAAAAAACTACATTCTTGAAATCAAGATCGTAGTAATATTCAAAATCCATTGTATTTTGAATTCTGCAACCCAAACGAGGCTGTAGTCTTCCATAATAATTCAAACACCAAACAAAAACTACGATAACATTTGGAATATCTTGAAGGAAATGGGGATGAGGATAAGAAATGCATTATTCCTAATTTACACAAAGAATAGGCGAGTCTCATTCCCATTCCCTTAAAAATAATCCAAACATTACCTGGATGTCTTGTGATTGTCATATTCATCCTGAAACAAGTATCACCAAGAAATTAAAGACCGGACTTAACCTTAAAAGGTCGGGGGGGATGATATGGTTCATTGCTCTTATTTTGTATCTGTTGATCGTTAGCTCGAGGCTTGGGGACCGATGCCCCTGCTACATATCCAGACGGTCTAGGAAAAGAACCACTACCAAGGAGTCCATCATGCTCAGGAACTTGCCATGACCGCCGAGGCTGGTTCCCATAACGTTTTCCAGAATCTGAAAATTATTCGTAAAAGTTTCTCAGGAAATGCAAATCACTTCATGAATCAGTTATAATTAAACTGCAAAAAGAACTTGCGCAAAACTTCCCATTCCTAATGGGAAGTACTCATCCTAATTGCTTTAGAACGACACTACACATGAACAAAGGATTGATCTTGCCATTTTATGTGGGAATTTCACCATACAAACTCCAAGAATCCATTGTACTTACAAGGTTCCCACAATCTTCTCAATTCAAATCAGATAATTTGTAACGAATGAACTGTGCAATGCCACTACGTCTTTCATTAGGGTCATTATAAAAAAATCTGATTTACAAATTATATCAACTGACAAGTTCTTCAAGACATTGTCTTTTGCAACATAAACTACCCCTACCTACAAGATCCAGCCTAAATATAAATGATTTTTTTTACTGGCTATACAGCAAAGCTACATCAAACATGCCTTCATGCCAAAATAATAAACCTTCTTACCTCCCTGACAAAGCCTTTATTGAAAGGTCTCTAGCACACAAGTTATACATAGGTCAGCTAGGAAAATCATTCAATTCTTACAAGTGAAACCAAATACAAACTTTTGGAATGGTTCCCACATTTTTTGGTCAACGGTAAACAAAGAGGGCATGAAAGTTCCCAGGTTCCATGAACAAGAACATACTCTTCAAGAATGGTTAAAATTTTAAACAACAAACTTGCATATCTTCCATCTTGCACTTAAATGGGGGGGGGGGGGGGGGGGGAAAAGGGGGAATATAAAATTACAAAAAAAATTTTAAAGTATTTGGGCATGAGCGGCCGGCTTTGGTGTGGCCGTCCAAGTTGGATACTTAAAGTTCAAACAAATTATTACAGATTAGTCGATTGTTGACTTGGTAGTTGTTGTTATTGTTAATATTTAATTTTACAGTGTTTGAGGTGCTGATTCAGAAAAATATAACCGGATGGGCCACATTATAAATTCAGCCTGTTAGGGGAATTATTTAAATCCAACTATTTCAACATCAATAAACAGAGGTTGCAAACAACAATAAACACAATGGTCTAGTTGAAAGCATGTTTTGACATATAATTTAGCAGCTCTATAAGCTCTCATATATACCAGAAAATTCATGCACAACAATTCCTGTCAGATATGATTTATTAGTATCACACTACCAGAAAGATATATAAATTCCTACGAGCATCAAAATCTAAACACTCAAAATTCACACATACAGAAGTACATACTGTACATTTTAGTAGAATAATATGCAATCCATGAGTGGAGAGAAATGTAGGATCTAAAGATTCATAATACAATAGAACATATCTTAAACCTCACCTGAATCCAATTCGGATTGTGAGTCATTGTCTTTATCACTCCTCCCAGAAGAACGACTGTCCCACCTTCCATGGATTCCCCGAGAAAAGCTACCCGTATCCCCTCTGGTAGGTGGGGATGATCCATATTCATTACGCCTGAATGACAACCCGCCAAGTCTTGGTCTATCTTGGGGAGCATCTTCAAATTCACTATTGTGGAACAAACAAGTAAATAAGCCTCGAATGAACAGCAACCCATAGTTTGGTGCAAGATGAAAGCAGTAACAGTAACCAGGAAAAAGCAAAATATAGTCTATATAAACAACAAGACCCACTGTGACATAGTAATTTAGCAGATAATGAAGTTAAAAAAGGAAATATAACCATAAGCATGCATCTATCTTACCTTAAGATTGATTGGTCGAAACCCCTTGGTAATTTTTTGCAAACATCCAATCCACTCAATGATAGAAGGAAGTCTCTAGCATATGTAATTTTGAACTTCCTGTATGTTTAAAAAGTACTAGTTATTTCCCAAACAACTTTGAACTTGACAAATGAGATATAAAAGTATAAGGAACAGATAGTTACTTTTGTGATTCGTGATTTGATTCAGTAGATAAATCTAGTGAAAGCTGAGCATCATTTTCTAAGCTCATTCTGCAATTAGCAGCAGTAACTATATTCAAATGAAAACTGATGAATCGAGATTCTCACCCGCTAAAACTTGTCTAAATCTATCAATGAGTAAATGGAATCCAGCTATGATGTGAACTGATCCAGAAAAATTCCCAAGAAACAATCACATCCAAACTCAGCAGCCTAAACTCACATCCATTGTGAAACACCCAGAAATCCTATCACAGTCCAATTCAGAAAAACAATATTTGTTGAATAATTTGTCTAATCTACCCGGGTATGATTAATGTCCAACCATAATTCATCCACCGCCCATTAACAGTGTCCGATCACAACGAAATACAACACCTCAGCTAATACAATTCAAATTGAAAGCTAAACCATAACCTCTAAAGCTCATTACAAAATCTACACCATTCTCCGATCCAGCTCAATCTCCATCACGAGCAAAGCATCAATAGTACCCAACTTTCTCTTACAAATTGCTCATATCACTCTAACTAATCCCAATGCAACCTACACGCCAGATTCCAGCTCAAAAACACAGATGTACACGACAAACCACCTTTCTTTCCAAATCCGAACTGGACCATTGCATCGTGCACGATGGAAAATCAATCAGTAAATTATCATCAAAATCCCGTAAAAACCATCGAGCAAAGAAATTAGCACCAAACAAGCACGGAAACGGGGCAAATTCTAGTGTTTTGCGATAATCTACAAGCTCCGGAAACTAGGGTTTTCTTTCAAAAAATTCGAACTACATGGATCGCAAAAACACGAATCGCGGCGAGAGAGAAAATCTAAGGGTTTCGATCTCCGGGTTCGTTTTTCCGATCGAGCGATGAGAGAGAAAACGAAAGTGCTTGCGCGTGAGAGACAAAGATTGGCAAATGGCTTCTCCTCCGTGTTTCAGAAATGACGTTCTTCATGGACGATAATTAAAATATTTGCGTAAAAATTAGGGGAAAATGTAAGATAGGTAGGAAGATCCACGCGCTCGTGATCGCACGCTCCGTGTGGCTGACTTGCTGCCCCTTTTTCTTCTGTATGATATGATTTGCGCGCGTGGGAATAAAATATCCCATGCAAGTAGAGATTTGTTTTGT
>JAYMTK010002325.1:0-14133 GCA_036897405.1 Pelargonium myrrhifolium | reverse complement strand
CCTCAGATTTTGAGAGTAAAGTATAGTCGGTACAAGTTTACTGCTGTCAACTTAGTACATAATTGTAAGAAAACTTCACCATATATAGGTAGTAAGTAAGCCACAAGGAAGAGACTCTATTTTTAATGAAAACCGCTTTAATAAAGAGGATAGGCTACTGGTGAATCTTTGTTTACTACACAAATTTTGGGATACCAGAGCTTACCATTTACTTAGAAAAAAAAACCTGTAGAAGATTTTAGTACCCTCTTATATAAATAGAAAATCCTTGTGGTGGATCTAAAGAGCAAAGCCCATTAAGTATACTAATCTAATAAATAGAGTACTCCTTGATACTATTTCCTTTACTACAACAAAGCAAAACAACAGAATTTGAATCTAAAACTGGGCGAGATTTCTAGGTCTAGGATACTTAGACGGGTCATTTTTCACTCACAGTAGATTTTACTGTATTTACCTTAAGCGCCTACTCGATTTTATTTTAAGCTCGTTCTCTACAGAACAGAAAAAATACTAAGCCAGCATTATGAGGTCCGTTTACAGCTCTTTTCTTATAAGTGTTTTTTGTTCTTTACTTTGTTGCAATTCTTGAAGAATAAAGCAAGAATTAGTAGGGTTTCCGGGTGTAGATCTATAGCATATTTTTAGTTATAGACTACAAAAGCCCATAAAAAGATATACCATGTGCTAGAGTTGGGATTACTAATAAAATTTCCTTACCTGAAATCGCGGAGTCAGTACTACGGCGCTGCGAATAGGGACTCTCCTTAAAGTAATTTGAATTGAATATTATAAAAATCCCGGTTTCACATATTTGTATTTTTTTGTTAAGCAATTACGAGCATGCCCACACTCCTATACTTTTTAGAGGCTCTTGGAGCTTAAATAGGCGGGAGGTGTTGTAGTAAACTCTTTTGTGAAGATAGCCTTCTAATTCTTAGAAAATAAGTGTCCTGTGCAATATAATATCAAAAGCAGTCTTTCTCGGTCTTATCCAATTAGATATATACAGAAATTTTGACACTTAGGCATCCGGTTTCTCTAAATCTAAACTTAGATTTTAGTAATATAAATTTTATTACCTTGCCCTATATCCATTTACTGGGTATTCCACTCTATCTAGAAAACCCAGCTTTATCTAGAATATAGTTTCAAACTTTTACATCTGAAAAAAATCTTTAGGTTTAGAAAAAAAAGAGAGAATTAAGCCCTTTTTGTTACTCTAGTATGAACTGTATTATTTATTAACGGTAAACCCTAATCATCGTAAGGACTCCGGAAATAACATGACTTTTTAATACTATGGAAACATGACTAAGTACTATACTATAAGGTGAGCGTGGATTACTTTTGTAAAATAAGAGTTAAGGCTCGTGCTATATTAACGGATTAAAAAGGGTTCGTTTAGAAGTTTTGTATACTCACAAAAATGAATTGCTTCTTCATTCTGATTAGATTCACCCTGATTCAGTTTTAATTAAGGAATACTATACTGTTTGGTTACCAAGGGCCTATGAGGGAAGGGAAAAAACTTTTATATCAACTACTCGGGTTCAATTAGAATTAGATAGAGAAACAACCAGCCCTAGCCTTTAGGAAGCTACTATTGGAGATTTAGTCTCAGATTTTGACTTTTCTTTGCACCGGATCTTTATTAGATTTTTTTAATCCCCTTCCGATTGGTAGCGCCGAGTTCAATAGGGATAAAGTTCTCCAGTGAAAAAATTCTATACTATAAATAAAGGGTTCTAGCAGTTTCTAAATTTCTTATGCTTCTCGGGTTTACATTTATATAGTTATATCTTAAATAAAGAAGGATCCTGAGCAGGCGAATTCCTTAAGATAAAAGTTAAAGTAAATTAGCTCTATTTTATCGTAGGCAAGGACTGCACGTTATATTTGGGTACAAATTCTCGACCGAATGTATGCTTTTCCACACTTTAGGGATTAATTTACTTATGTCAGTTTTCCTTCCTACTATAAACTCTATAAGAAAGGGGGCTTATAAAATTTAGAGGAATTTTTTACTTATTCTTGGGTTACACCTTTCATTATTTTGCATTTTGCTGTATCTAGGAAAAGGGGGGCTCTCTTTAAGGATTCCCTCTAATTTAAGAACTACAGACTTCAAAAAGTTAATTCAGAGAAGTAAAATTCTATATTAGACTCAGAATTTCGGGGTATTCCTCCGTTGTTTAAAAGGGAGTCCCGAAGTTATACAAGTAAAAGTTCTCTCCGGGCGTAGAGGTTTTCTTTAATTAAATAAAGCTTGCATGGAGGTCGGTCGCTATGAAAAAAGCAGAGAAAGAGATCCTGAAAAAACTTAATAAAATGAAATAATAGTAAATACTGGTAGAAGGGTTCCTGGATATTTCCCTTTAGGATTTCTTCTTTACCAAACAATTACTCGCTCTAGCGCTTCTATATGAGTTTCTACGAAAACCTACCCCAACCCAGTTATTAAAACACACTTTCTTCTTTAAATTAAATGCTTTTTTCTGTAGGCATTTCCATATAAAAGGGATTCCGCACGATATACCATAGATTATCCTCAACTTAGAAGCTATCTTACTTATATTAAGGGGTTTTGTTTTATAATGTAATCCAACTCACTTCCATTTATGTTACGCGCTTAAGCTAGATAAGAGATCTTAACAGGCATCTTAATGCATACCCAAGCAATAACTTTTTTTAGGAGTTCCCACTAGGAAATACAAAGAGCACTCAAATCATTTTAGATTGGACTTCTCCTTAATTGGCAACCCCTTCAAAGAGGGGCCTTTATGTATCTGAATTTCAAAACAGAAGAACCTATACTTATGACTGCTTTTCTGGATTAAGGGTTTTACACATATGCCGAACCTCGCAAAGCTTTTTTTATCGAAAATATTTATCTAAAAAAGAGTACTTATATTTATTTACCCCTTGTACAAATTTTCTCCTATTGGTCGAAAGTGGCCTGGGAAAAAGCTTATAGGTATGTTCAAAGCTCCTGGATAGATATGCATCTTCTCGTACTATAAGGGCTCCCTTAAAAACGGGGTAAGATGCCCCTTGGTAGGGTAGCTTGTAATCTGGAAGGGTTTCCAATTAAGTGTGAGTTTCTGTTTTAAAGCTTGGGCGGAATGCATAGGAATTCTTATATTTTAATAGATAGGCTGTTTTTAAGAATTTCTTTACTGAACTGAAAGTGTAGGGAAAATTCCAACTAAAAAGAAAGCTCTTCTGGGCTTGTATAAAAAACCCTATTTAGGGGGTTGTCCGAAAGGTTATTTTCCTCAATAACTGTCAAGGTTAGGCCCGGTATTATAAAATAAAAAAGGACTCTGCTCAAATTCATTTGCATACTCTTTTTCTATTTTTATATGATGAGTTGTCCCTTTTCTATGAAATTTTCAGATAAAATAGCTTGCTACTTAAATTCCAAGAATAAAGAATTCAAGAACAGGTTTTATTAAGGAACCGCTATAAAGACCGGAGGGCCCTACCTTTATAGGCCTAGAATTCCTTATATTCAAGAATAACTCCTTGCTTTTTTGTCTGGTCTTAGTTGCTCAAGAGAACCAAAAATCTGGGTCTACTCTCGAGGGGGCCCGTTTATAAAGTACTCATTTCATTTTAGTTGTATCCCCCGGAAATGGATAAAATATAGAATCGTACATAAAGGGGGCTCTAATTTGGGTTATAGCGCATATTTATAAATAAGACACCCATGCCAAATTTCTTAGCTCTTAAAAATAAAGTGACTCAGTACCGGGATTCATAAGCCAAATAAGCGAGAGGAATGTACATAAAGCTGGATCCTGTTTCTAAGATTCTAAGACATACTCAAGAGCAAGATGACACTATAAAAAGCTTCTTTTTAGAACAGAATTGAGATTTCCTGGTTAGTGCTTCTCGGCTCCTTTTTTTGCTAAATATAATAAATATAAAGAGAAATTCCGCATCATAACGAAATAGTGGAGGAAGGCTCTTTTACCTTACACGTACTGAAAAACAAAGTCATTTATATCGAATGCGCGGTTATAAAATCTGGTTTAGGTTTGGCATCTGGATCTTCGGTAGTCCTTAAGATAATTCTTTCAAAGCTGTACATTCCTCACACAGAGCCAGAGCTGAGTTTAAAGTGGAGAAAAGGAATGTGTCTACTGCTCCATTACATGCATGCTCAATTAGTAAAACCTTTTCCTTGTAAGGTTTATCTTTCGCGAACTTTCTTATCTCATTTAGACTAGAGTCCCCATTCTAACTAAAGAATTTACCAAGGGGTTCGCCCGGTGTCTTACAAGATGTAATCCCATGAATATGCCGGGAAAAGAAAAGGTAGCAAGAAAACTTTACTGATCTCTGCTTTCGATCAGAATGTTCACTCTTGCACTATATCTATCTTTAAATAGAAAATAACTTAGTACAATTTTGATAGCTTTCTTTTAAAAGAAACTCGTTCTTGCCAGTACTCGCTGTCTAAATTGAAACAAACCGGTAAACCTCCGCGTAGCATCTAACATTTTACCTATCAATGGACTCCCCTTTTGCAGATATAAGATTCACTTAACAAAGTTTGGACATAACAGAAAATCTTACTGTAGTCTATTAAAATTCTTCTTCTTTCTTTGGTTTATGAAAAAACACATGACTAAGGTTAAGGTTAGAAAACACTCTAGAAATGCCTTTTGAAAATGAAGTCTAAATGAGGCCTTATATATTACTATAATTACTTAAGTTTAAATACTTATATGATAAGATACTAAAATAGCAAGTCCCTTTTCTTTCATTGACTACCAGGACTTCATAATAAAAGTTAATTACTAGCTGAAGCAAACCCGAGTTGAAGGAGGATTCTTTTTAGTGGTAGAGCAGGGCAGTCTTAAGGGGAGTGTCGTGGGTTCAAGCAAACTACCAGAGACTTTAGGAATCCCTTTTCTTAATTTCGTATTCTTTTGGGTAGTTGTTGGTATACATACAAAAATTTTATAATTGTGTAATTTAGCAAACAAGAAATGAAAGGTACATAGAAAACTCGCCAACAACAGTCAACTTCTAGATTATGCTATGATTAGTCCTTATTTGAGTTGAGGATTTTTCCCTTACGAATATAGAGTAAATAAGGCCTTACTGATCTTAAACTTTCATATTGTCGAGAGCGTAGATCTAAAAGTCCATGCTACCTTGGACGCACACTTTTCTCTGACTTTAATTCAGTGAAATCCCGGCATCTTGGGGGTTTCCAATGGAGAACCTTGAAAATCGTAGGTGTTTGGTTAATCCTTGATCAACCCATAATAGAGAGTCCCTCGAACGATTCTCTCCTCTTTTTTTTTGAAGTACAGTTAGAAGTATAGAAGTAGCACTTACAAGACAAGCCTTGACCTAAATAAAGAAGGGATACTTTTCTGAATTACATTTTTCATTTTACTAAGGAAAGATAAGCTCGTTTTTTCTTACAAGGACTCAATTATATTCCTTGCACCCATTAAGAATTCTATATAGAAAAGAATAAGCACTTGAAAGTATAAATGAATTTTCCATCTTAGCTTAGGGGAATACTATATTAAATCAATATCTGTTTATTTATACAAGATAGATTCCTAATTTGGTGCAAAGATAAAGAAAGTCTAGAAGAACGAGTATCCCCCTTACAAAACTCTTAATACCCATAAATTACGACAAACAAAAGCTTTAGAAGTAGTACAGAAAGGGCTCGATATTAAGAAATAAACTCCTTATTACTGGCTAGAGCTTACTTGACTTCGTGCCCCTTACATAAGGTTGTATACAAGATTTAATAAAGTTACGCTACAGAGATACATAAACCAGGTAGTAGAAATAAGAAGACTAAGAAGGTAGTTATAGCTCTGGAGAAAGTTATAAAGAAAGAACAGGGTATTCTGAATTAAGAGTAAGGAATGAACAAACCTAAGAAAGAGCTAGTTCTTTTTTACTAAAAAGAAGTATATAAATACGAGAATACGGGTGAAGGATACTGGGTATAGGATTTCTATGGAGAGTCTAAAGCCTAGCTTCAGGTAACTACTTGTACAAGAAGACTTATAGTAGAGTGTACTTACTTGCCAATTTTATTTAGGATTCCTAGTTGAGAATTTCAAAAAAGGTATTTGTAATACAAAAAAATGAAGGAAGCATCTTGTTTCTGTACTTAGTAAACAAAAAACCCTTAGTTCGCGCTGCGCTCTTATTTAGTTGAGGTTTTTTAGAAGCATTTACTACAACTATATAAGAGGTCCTTTGTCTTTTACTATGGGTATTCATACAAGATAGAACAGTAGATAGTAAGTATAGGTTACGAGTAAAACATCTGTATGAACCAAAATTTTGGTCTGTGTCCTGAATTTATTCGTATCGTTTTTATAGAGAATAGGGGGTTTACGATGGGACACAGCTCTTTTGAACAAGACATTCATTTGAGTCAGTTTTGATCTTTTAACACCAAGTCTCCTAGCTAGCGCTTACTTCCCTGAACCCTGGTAAATCCGGAGGGCTTCCTGCTATTTGAACCTACACCACGAAAATATAAACTAAGTACTTTACCAAAGGAAATCTAATATAAAATTAGAGCGCTCGCGCGGGCTCTTTCTTTATACTGCCCTCCTTTGGGTTTATGCTAAAGTAACTGCTCTTGAAAAAGCAAAGCTCTCTATTTTTAAGGATACGGTGAGAGGGCCCTAGTACGCCATGCTTATAACAAACAAGTTTACTGAAATTTCTAGGATTAACCCAGTTTATATAATATCACTTTCTACTTTTTGATAAGGCAGCGTATCCGTAAAGCTAATCTTCTAAGAGAGATCTCCAACTAGATTCTTCTACGAATTTTAAACGTATCCCAACAAACGAGCTAAGATCTTACTCGCTATAACTCCATAACTTATATTTCTTAATAAATTAAAAAGTGTAGAGACAAGCTTAATAAATGTGGGATTTATACCTCGACATATTCCTATAAACAGCTTTTGTTTGAGTAGTAGGAAGAGACTTTTTTATCTGGTTTCTTATAGGAATAAAATTTCTTCAGATTGAACGAGACGCATTAACTAGAGTTATGTGTTAGCTAAGCAGGATATAAGCTTCGCGGACTACTAAAATTAGGGTCTAAGCAAAGACTTTTAGAATATAAAAGCGATCCAAGTACGACTTGAACCTAAGGCCGTTAGGTTAAAAGCCCCGTATTCTACCGACTGAGCTTTGCACCCTGAAATAGGGTTAATCAAGGATTCACTAAAAGACGAAGTCCAGGAGAAGACATCCCTGTAAGAGAGCCCCTTATAAAAGAAATAAAAGTTGAATTGAGGATACTTATGTTTTTTTGTTGACTCGACTATGACAAGTGGAAAACCCCCCTTTCCAATGAATAAGTTGTCTAGCTTTTTCCATTTGATGGGGAATGCGATATATTTGGTTTTTGTATATATAAATTTAAATCACATAACTTTCTTTTTATTTGCAGCAGACTTTAGTCGAGAACTTTTAAGGGCAGTCTTATTAGGTTGTGTTTTCTCCTTTTTAGTGAAACTAAACCATGGATCGGATATATTTGGACTACTAAGAGGGGCCTCCTAAGTGTAAGGAAGAAATAAGACTTAGTGAGTGGATATATGGGACCTTTTCTTATTAAGATTATTAATAACTTACCCTTTTAATTAAGTACAGGAGTAGCAACCTCCTGCTATTTTTTAATAAAGCACTTACAAATTTCCATCAAATCGTGACTCTCAAAGGAAATCCATCTAGAACACTACGGAATCCTTTTCATAAAAAGGCAGGTTCTTAAAAATAGAAAGATAGTGTGTTCCTTATCTCTACCACGAATTTATTGAAACGACTCCTTTGTTACTTAGATTTTTTTGCGAACTTAGTGTTTCATACAAAAAGGATTTTAACAATAAGTAAAAGCTCGATATAAGGCCTTGTATTGACTCTTAGTAATTACAAAGTTTCCGGGATCTTAATAGAAAAAGGAGAGATGGGGCCAGATTTTCTATTTAAGGAGGATCCCTTTTTGAAGTAGGAATAGGTGTGTTACTTACGCCTGAAGTTATACACATTTTGTGTTATCCAGCTTTGTCTAAATGAGATTCTGGAAAGTGAGTCTCCGAACTAAATAAGGTTAAAATAGATTCTTTAGATATTCTGTTCCCTTAACCCTTATACTACACTCTGATAACTACCGCATACAGCTCTCTGTAAGTAAGAGGGACTCCTACTAGGTTTTAACTTTTCAACAGGTAAGCGTACAAAACTCCACTAAAGATTCTTGCGTTTCCAAAGATAGACCTAAAAGGCAAGATAAACTTTAGCCTAGGGGCCGAGAAAGAGCCCCAGCAGCCCTAAATTTCTTTATGTTAAGATCTTGCTCCTATTTAGAATTGAATTTATAGGATAATTTTTAGTAAAGAATAAGTATATACTAGCTTACTTCCGAACGTGAGTTGTAGTCTGCTTCATTCGTAAAAGAAATCCTTTTATTACTCCTGAGTTATAACACAATAGCGGAGAGCAGAGGGTTTTCAACTAAAAACAAGGACTCCTTTTCCTATTTATACTACTGGAGTTTTACTTTGTTCTTTTCAAGGCAACAGAAAAATATATAGTAAATGACAAAGGACTAAACGAATTTCCCTAGCTTTTTCTAATAGTTCTAATTTTAGATTAAATTTCTTTGCTTTTCCAAAACTTTCCATTACACTAATCTCAACGTTATAAGCCAGAACATCTAACACGGATAATAACCAAGGTTTCCCTTTACTTTCTAGGAGTATCCCTGCCTTTTTAAAATAAGAGTTCCCCCTTGGACTATCCAGTTAAGATCAGGCACACTAAATCAAAAATCCTCTATCTATTATATAGCTTAACTCACTACTAGTTTGAAGTCCTTAAATTGTCAATTATAGGTGAACCCAAAAAGGAATACAGTACTAAAACTAAAAGTATATATATTAGAATCAATCATCCTTCTCATTCCACGAAATATTAAAAGAAAGACAAGCTCAAAAGTTTACACATACATATTAAAGTCATAATGTAAGGATCTAATTCCTATAATTATAGAATATCCAAATAGAGGAAAAAGCATAAAATTATAAGTTGTAATTTTTGATATGCTCTTGAAAAGAGGTTTCTCCTACCCGCCCGCGCGAATCCGTCTTTTTATTCAAATAAATATAATTTTACAACAAAAATAAACCTTTTTCTTAAGTAGTTACAGGTTCTTACTTGAAAACCTATATATAACTGAGATTGCTTTGGATAATACTTGTTTTATTGAATGTCTTGTTTAATTAATCCTTTCAAATCAAAGGTGAAGAGCCGTCCAAAAAAACCTAGACTAAAAAAAAAGCCCTACTTGAATTCTGTATAATTCCGTAAAAGTATATGCCCATAAGAGTTCTAAATTCAGGATTTCCCTACTTAGGCAATAAATAAGGATACCTTTACCGAACTTACTGGATTCGCTTCCTCAAAGCTAAGGAACCCTAAGAAGTTCTCTTAAACATAAGTAAAGAAATTCAGATTCGCCAGAGGACTGCTTTTACGTTTCGTTTAGTTTATGGATAAAAAGAGGAGAAATAAAAGGGGTAAATACCTAAGATCATAATTTTTTGTTTCTGCAATTCCTTCATATTAAGATTCTTTTGGATTCGTAGTCGCTTTCCTACTTTTCACTTTTGATTTAGAGTCTCCGGTGGCTTCGAACCCAGGACATTTAAGTTCGGGTATGCCCGTTGTAACAGCTGAACCAATCGCCTTTTTTTTATTAAGCTCTTTGAACTGGGTAGTTTTTTCTCCTATGTAATAACACGACTAATATTCTTTAGTTAATATAATATTTCGAAAAAAAGTATTTTGATTAATCCGCAAGAGGGAGACGCTGGAATGTCTAACAACGTTTTCTTAAAAGATCTAAGTTAAGTTGGAGGTATCTCTGTTTTATCAAATACTATTACTATAATAATGAGTGAACCTTCCTCGCAAAGCTTCAGCGCGTATCCTCGTTAGCGATAAACACATAACACACTGAGTAATGCGCCTTAACAACACAGAAACTATCCCATAAAAATATCTCTAGTACAAAAATAAGAGTCTCCCTCGATAAGCGTATAGCCCCTCTACAGCTGCCAAGCTTCCTCTTCCTATAGCTGCTTCTAAGAGCTCTTATAAAACTAACTAACAAAGTAAGTCAAGGAAAGAACACAATTAGCTTTACGGGTTTAATATTTGTAAGACACACAATTGATTGAGAAACCAGAGTAGAGGCAAAGCCCAAGTTTTAGTGTACACGGAGTCCCTCTCTTTCTTGAAAGTTATTTATACTCGGCTCTTAAGCAAAACCTAACCTGAGAAGTATTTGAGGTTTAATACCTTGAATTCGAATGTCTGCATCGAAAAATGACTTAGTAAACTCAAAATGATCCTGTTTATTAGTATATAGTAAAAGGTATAATAAGGGACTCCTTCAACCTAAGAAATAGCCTTGATCTAATGCTAAAAAAAGAAACGTTGAGAAAAACATAAAGGATTATAAGGGGCGCCTGGGTTATTGCATAAAAAACAGGAGTTCTTGTCATATTTTTTTAGAGTAGTTTTTTGGATTTATTAGTATCTCGTTACAAGGGGACCCTTGGCACAAAAACTTAAATGTAACCTATCTTGACTGCTTTTAGTTTAGGGATTACTAAAGAGACCCACTTCATGGCTATTTTATACTAGCAGACTTCTAAATAACGGGGCGGATCCTTGAAATCTGATATTGAAGCTTCTTTTTATTTTAAGCAACTCAGGCATAAACGAGAAATCTTGAGCTTTACTTTCTGTATACTCCAGCAGTGCTTCTATAATTTCAAACAGAAGGATATAACTTAGACTCTACCGGGACTTTGAAATATCAAAAAGAGGGGGAGTTCGAGATCTGAAAGGTGTGGAAAGCAAACGACAGGGGTTCTTAACGAGAGAGCTTTCCGTTTTTTTGTGTTTTAGAGAGTATTATCAGGATGAAATTATATAAGGTAGTATTCCCGAGCGAGCCCTATGTTTGTAAAGTATAAGATATATATATATATAGGTATAAGTTCCGTGTTAATAATTAGGTATAACAAAAAATCCTGGAATTTCTGGGTCACTTTAACAGGATCTCCAAAAGGTTCTTTTTATACTTATATGATGCGCATCCTATAAGGCGGGGTTACGCTTGAGCGGGGTGGCTTTTAAGATTGACATAAAGTTTTTTTACCTTGTGACTACTCTTTACAATAAGGCAATAAGGGGATGCTAAACTACTTCTAGGTTTACTGTATTGATATTTAACTATTAACAGAGCTTCCTTACATAACCATAGGAGGATGCTCTAGTGGGCTGGTTTCGCAATAATTTCTATAAGCTTTAAATTAAATAGATATTCCTTTTTTAATAAACAAAAAACACTTAATTTATTACATTGATATTGCAGGCCTTAGGTTTGGGAAATTCCTATTTACAAATCAGTACGCAGAAGTTTAGTATTAAAAAAAGAAGAAATCATAGTCTCTTTCTTTGTATTGAAACTTAGAATCGCGTAGATAGAATATGCACATTACAACAGGAATCTCTCATCTCATAAAATAGAAAGAGTTTTGAGGTACTCCAGAAAAAGAATTTAGATAGCTCACAAAAGGACTGAAAAATCTTTGGGTCAGCAGTTCAAGCCGACTAAGATACGGAGTTTCGGGTTAGTACGAGGCGCAGTCTGGTCAGCGCATTTGTTTTGGGTACAGAAAGTCATAGGTTCTAATCCTGTCACCTTGATTTAGTGAATTATCTTTCTTTTAGCTTTTAGGTCCCTTTCGTCTAACGGTTAGGACATCGTCTTTTCAAGTCGAAGAGAGTTTCCTTAGGGATAAGTCATTGAAATATAGAGGTTTATTAAGTAGTTATAAGAATTTCCCAAGCTTGTAAGAGTATAGCACAAAAGATTTACGTTTTACGTAATATTTCTTTCGGGTTTATTTATTATCACTCTAGCCAAAGGAAGTTGTTCTTGGAATTTTTAATAAGAAAAACGGGGCGAAAACCAAAAAGAGCTGTAGTTATTTAGAACTTTTTTGTTAAAGAAAACTTTCCTAATTAGAACAACACAATAAAGAGAAACTCTTACCAAATAACAGCACCACCTACTCGAATCTTCACCTTTTGCTTGGCTTATACACTATACATAAGGCCCTTTAGAGACCTCTGAATAAAGTTAGGAATAAAAAAGATCTATAAATATGTCTTGTACTCTAAAATAAACGATTCAAAAGTATACCCATTTAGAAAAACTCCTTACGGATTTAGTTTTGTAGTAGTCAAAAAGCGAGAATGGTATAAAGTGTTCTATGAAGTCTTGGGGTATGTATAGGGACGCTCCATAAAGTCAAAGAGCAGCCTTTTGTTAAGTTTTTTCGAGTCTTTAGGGGTTATGAAAATCCTACGCATGTAAATGAAACATGGAAGTGCCCCACTCCGGAGTTAGGCTAAGAAAAGGCCTAGGACCCTGTTTGTGTAAAATTACCAGTCATTGAAGATCCGATTTCTATTAATTAGCTGGAGGATACAATATTCTGACTTTAACTAAACTAAGGAAAACTTAATCCTTTGTGTGTTCATACAAAGTAGAATTCGAATTTAGTCAGTCCGTTTACTTTTTCCCTTGATCCTGGCAAGCCTTAATAGAACTTATATCCCTCTTTTTCAGGAAAATGTTGAATTAGTGTATATGCAGTAGCCGCTACTTTATAGATTATAACAGATTGTTGTATTACAGAAGTTGTCTCTTATCTATTCGATAAGCGTGGGTCGATTTCGAGATTTAGCTAAGGTCCCTAGTTCAGTCTTTTTTTGTTGGAAATAGCTCTTTGGGCAGAGCAAGGTTTAATAGAGTACTACTTTTGGGGAATTATTTCGAGGCTGGAGAGAAGTCATCGATCGTTATTTTCTCCATAGTTTTTTTGATACTACTTAAAAAGTCAAATACCTTTCACGAGATCCCCTAGATATTCTTTTTTTGGTGGTCTTAATTCTTGCATCTTTGGCCCTTTTAAAATACTCGTATATTTCTTTTTAATTTCACAAAATCTACTAACGAGGGCTAAAAGTAAGGAAGTAAGGACCTAGATCCCTTCGGAACTGAGTACGCTACTGAGGAAATCCTTTTTATAAAGCTCCAGTGCTTGGGAAGGAAGGTTATAAAGTGCTTTTGTAGAGTTATGGCAAGTAGATTACTATTAAAACCAGTTTCATTTAGCTTTCTTTTACAAGAGATATAGGTGGATGTGGTTTAGTGTTATGATTTAATCCACTTTTTTTAGATTCTTATAATTCAAATCGGACTCGACTTTTAGACTTTCCCCCTTTTCACTCATGAACTTTAATTAGTAGTAATCCTTAAGAATATATATAGCTAAGAGAGAGCAGGGCTTTTGAAAGTAAAGATTTGACAGGGTTAGCCTTATTTATACTATAATGGGTGGAAGATTAAAATAGGATACCATAACTTTCTAATAGGGGCTCTTAACTATTCGTGCTTTCTCGATTCTTGTTTTGAAGTCTTCTTACAGGGCAAAACCACCTAAGGAGTTCTGTTACCACCGCCAGTGTTACTAGATCTAGTTGAATTAAAAGGGATAAGTTTGATAGCATACAAAAACTTAGGGGTGTCGATGTTTGTTACTTTGTAATGTCTAACGATAGTACCTTTCCGGAAAGTGCCTCTATATTCCAAAGCTTTTCTATTAGTGATACTGGAATAAATGAATATTTCAAAAGTAATTCCAACTTCTACCTATGCCAATTGGAACGGAGAAAGGTAAGAGTTTTTTCTTCTGGGAAGCCCTACCCCGCTTATAATACGAGCTCCTTCTTGCATTATTGTATATGGGCACTCCTGATAGATATATAATTTAGAACTTTATGCGGATATGTTTTCTTTATAAACCTTTTACTTATTGCTTATTATTACCTGCATGTCCTGAATCCGATAACCCTAGAAAAAAGGACTCCTTGCTTTTGCTTCCTTAAGCTCTTGTGGAATTCTTTATTTGATTAGAGGAAACGAAGTTGGCTTGCTTAGTGTTAATAATTACATTACCTCGTTCTAGTGCAATC
>JAYMTK010002324.1:0-14135 GCA_036897405.1 Pelargonium myrrhifolium | reverse complement strand
CAGGGGAGAAGTCCAAAAAAAATAAAAGTCCAAGGGGTCTGGAGGTATTTTACCCTTTTTTCTTTCTAAAACTTCGTTTTCAAATTTGGTTTTCTACCCTTCTTAATTTTCAATATGAAATTGGTTTTCCAAACTTTCATCGTTTTCTCTAAATTGTTTTTTTCCAAAACTTTGTTTCGTTTTTTGTTCTTTTAACTTGAAACGTTTTTTTTGTTTTGTTTTCTTTTCCTTTCCTTATTTTTGTTCACTTTCTTTTCTTTGTTATTATATTTATATTGCTATTGTTGTTGGTGAATTTGGTTTATATCATAAACTGCATAATTCACTAATAATGTAAATTTGGTAAATTGATAAAATTAATTTGTGTGTGCCCTTGAACATTGCATGTTTGTCCCCTATAATAAAATTCATACAACAAAATGTCTACTAACTGGAACCTGCTAGATATGGGTCGAGGAATAAGAGTTTTAGCCTGAAGTTGTTGACGAACAAAGTGACAGTCAATGTCAATATGTTTGGTGCGCTCGTGGAATACTAGATTAGAAGTTATGTGAATAGCTGCTTGGTTGTCACAAAAAAAAAGGTAAAGGATCAACCGAAGGGACACAAAGATCTCGCAAGAGTTGTTGAAGCCAAATAATTTCCCCACTCGTGTAGGCCATAGCTCGATACTCAACTTCCACAGAAGAACAAGATATCCCTGATTGTTTCTTAGATCTCCAAGAGATAGGAGATGATTCAAGAAAAATGATATATCTTGTGGTGGATCATCGTGTGTCAGGACATCCTGCCCAATCAGCATCACAATATGCTCGAAGCGATAAAGTCCCACTAGAAGATAAAAGTATGCCTTGTCCTGGACAATTTTTGAAATAGCGTAAGACTTGAAACACTGCTTTAATATGAGGTTGTCAGGGTATTTGTAGAAACTGGCTCAAAACATGAATTGCATAACTGATGTCAGGGCGTGCGATTGTAAAATAAAGTAATCTTCCAACCAACCTCCTGTATTGCCCAACGTTAGAGCATAGGGGCCCTACATTGGCTAAAAGAAGATGTTGTTGGGGCATCGAAAATGAGGATGGCTTGCATCCTATGTATCCACTATCAGAAAAAAAAAAATCCAAAGTGTATTTGCGTTGACTAAGTAATAAGTAGGCTGGTGAACGAGCAACTTCAATACCAAGGAAGTACTTCAACTTTCCAAATCTTAAATCTGAAACTTGCTATCTAAATACCGTTTTAGATGATCAATGCGAACATCGTCAGTGGTAGTGATGATTACATCATCCACATATATGAGAACAACAACGAATGACCCATCTTCAGAGAATGTGAACAACGAATGATCAACTTCAGACTGATGATATCCAATATCCACTAAAAAACTGGTGAATTTGTGATACCAGTTGCAAGAAGCTTGTCGAAGCCCACAAAGAGATTTGTGAAGTCGACATACTCGATGCTCCCCATGTCTGGAAAATCCCTAAGTAACCTTCTTATACACTTCTTCATTTAACTCGCCATGAAGGAAAGCATTATTGACGTCAAGATGGTAGAGTGGCCAATTGTTTATGGAAGCCACAACGAGTAAGCATCGAACTATGACCAACTTAGCGACCGGTGCGAACGTATCAGTAAAATCCACGACTTCAATTTTAGTAAATCCCTTAGCCACCAAACGAGCTTTGTATCGTTCAATGCTTCCATTTGGACAGTATTTGACTTTGTACACCCATTTAGAATCGATAGCTATCTTTCCAGGCGGTAAGGTGGTTAAGGTTCATGTATGGTTGGCATTAAGAGCAGAGATTTCCTTTTCCATTGCTTCCCGCCAATGAGTATGCTTGACTGCGTGAGAGAATGTTTTAAGCTTATCTTCAGAAGAGATGGCCGCTAAAAAAACTTTGTGAGAAGAAGAAAATCTTTTATAGGAGATAGAGTGAGAAAGAAGATATACCATTGAGTTAGTTGAAGGAAGAGAAGAATGCGAATCGAGCTCAAGTGGAGCAAGAAAAGGTGGCAGGGTTTACTCGAAACCAGATAAAGTCGTCGACAATTTTCTATGTAGTTTTGCTGGTAAGGTTGGGGCAGTATTGATCTGAGCTGGTAATAGGGGTGGTCAGCGGTCGGTTCTGTCGATTTCTTTCTAATTTTCGAACCAAACCACTACTAGCGGTTTACTAAAATTGAGACCGTGAAAAAAAAAATTATTGAGGCCTACCCAAACCAAACTACACATTTTTGGGCAGTTTGGTTTAGGAAATTAGATCACAAAAAAAAAAATCTAATATGATGATTCCATATTAAAATTGAAAAATTTTGATTTTTTTTTTCATATTTTGAGCATGAGAATTGCATTGAAATTGTTGCGTTAGAAATTTGGAGGTCAAAAGATTTGAAATTTGATTTTATCTTTGTTGCGATTGTTACTTTGATTCATTATTTTTCTTAAATTTTAGTGAATTTTAAGTTTGGGCTTTCAACTTTGTGGTTTTGTGTTTATTGAGTGTGGCTAGATTATTTGCAACAAGAAACACAAACTCACAATAGAAGGGTTAAAAGTGGTGTTACTAGAATGTTTTTGAAACATTTTTTAATTTCCTACTGAATTATTTAATATTTACCCATATATTTATTTATCATTCAGTTTTATTTCTCCTATATAAAGTATATGTGTGTGTATATATAAATAATTGTGAGTTTTATTTATTCATGGGTGGTCAGTACGATTTGAGCAGTTTGAGAAAAAAATCATATCGCTAATAGAGCGGTTTGGTTCGGTTTTCTTTAAATATATACCGCAGTTTAAATTTTGAGAACGGTTTGGTTCGGTTTTTTGAACAACCCTAGCTGGTAAGGTTGGAGCAGTATTGATCTGAGCTGGTAAGGTTGAAGCAATATCACCCTGGGCTGGTTGAATTGCTTTCTCTGTGATCTGAGGGTCTGAATGTTCAGCATGTACGAGCTCTAAACTTGCATTAACAGGCTCTACATTTTTCCGATGATATGTCTCAATAGGTGGATTTTCAACATATTGTAAGACTGGTCATTGAAAAGATGATTGTGTGAACTCGGGAATATTTAGAGGTTGAGCATAAGGATAAGTATCTTCCTAAAATTGAACATCTCGCGAAGTGTTTACAATCTTACTTTTTTTAAAAATTTTTTTTTGATCAGTTGAGCTACACAACAGGAGTAGCTCTCCCCTTTAACCCATAACCCCACCCCACCCCATACCACTAGCAAGGAGACTCGAACCCGAGACCTCGAAAGGGAATCGCAAGTGTTTAACCACTTGGCCCACATGCCTTTGGTTCTCACGCTACTTTTCTTAATTATAATATCCCTGCCTGCTTATTTTTTCCGGTTTAAAATGAAAATCTAATAGATTTTTGGGTTTAATGTATATCAGTTGATTGATATAAAGTTATATCAGTTGTTCTAATAAGGTGATGACATCTCATTTAAAATCATAGATCCGGACAAGTGATTTTAAATGAGGTGTCATCACCCTACATTTTTCAACCAATCTTTCGTTAATAAGTAAAATATTACTCTTAGGGTTAATCGTACCCACAACTTTTTGACTTTTTTATTATTAAATGTTAGCTCCCTAACTTTGTTTTTAGCTTTTCCGAACCATTGATTTGTAAAATTTATTAAAAAAACTCCAACTGACCTACTATACCATGTTAACCCTTCTTCACCGCCACGTCACCTTCACACCACCTCCACGTCACCGCCAAAACCCACAAAAACGTCGTTGTTTTGCGTCTCTTCTTCTTCTTCTTCTCACACAACACCGGTCTACATTACGAAGATCCTCAACAACCCCAATCGGAGCAGCGGAGCACGAGCCTCACCGACAGATCGGAGCAGCAAAGCATGAGACTCGACAACCCAACAAAAGTCTCCTTTCTTCGGTGGAGGTCAAGCCAGATCTAAGCAAAACTGGCGAGCTCGCGACCTCCGTCTCATGTTGTGCTCATGCTCCAATTTCGACGAGCTCGTGACCTCTATTGGCAAAATCGAGCAACCACGACCACGACATCCATTGAAGAAGGTGAGAAGCCATAACCACGACCTCCATCGGTGAAATCAAGCTCGCGACCTCATTCTCCTCAATCTTTGTCGCACCGAATATAGGCTAAGTAAGGGTCGACGACATCAATGAGATCTAGGTTGAAGAGAGGGGTTGGTGACTCCAACGAGATTTGGGTTGCACGATGATGGCTACCTCATGTGGTGGACGGTGAAGGAAGTTGGCAGAAGTTCTAGCGTTGGGGTGGCCGGAGTGGTCTGGCTCGACCTCGGCGGTGACTTGGCGGTGAAGAAGGGTTAACCTGCTATACCAGGTCAGTTGAATTTTTTTTTAAAAATTTACAAGTCAAGGGTTCGAAAAATCTAAAAACAAAGTCAGGGGGCCAACATTTAATTTTGAGAAAGTCAAAGGGATGTGGCTACAATTAACCCTTACTCTTATTTCAAATTAGTGTTTTTTTTTTCCTTCGGCGATACCAACGCTTGACAATGAGACTCAAACCTGAGACTCCTGAGAGAAACCAAGTAAGGTTAACCACTTAGTCTGATTCTGATGACGAGACTCAAATCTGAGACCCCTGAGGATTACCAAGAGGCTCTTAACCACTTGGTCTGACGAGTGTTATGTATTCTTTATATTTTTTAGAAAATAAGTTTGGTATGAATTGTTAATAGTATCATTATTATAATTTTTTTTTTTATCAGCAAAGTACTTTTCATTGATAAGTTTCCAAGGGGGAAACAAAGTACATACACTAGAGAAAAAAAACAAAATACATCATGAGAGTGCTATTGTTAAGCAGTTACATGGTGATTCACGTCAATGCAGAAATGACCAATCTGATAGGGATGGATCCGGGACTAACTTCGCAGTTAATTGGGGGAAGGTTCCATTGACTATCTTGGCGAACACTTGTTCCACATCTTCCATGGAGTTGTCGAACACTGCTCAATTTCTGGAGATCCAAATCTGCCATAAAGTCCAATGGCAGATGAGGACCCAAAATTTACTGTGTGGGCCAATAATCCATCTTGGTGCTTGAGTGACCAATTTTGCCACAGATACAGGGAAGACCGTCGTGACCCGCCACCATTGAAGAACCTTGCACCATAGCCCTCAGGACTAGGAGCAGCGTAGCAAGAGATGAAAGTCGTCTTCAAAGAATCGGGCACAAAGACGACGGAGGCAATGCGCTATTGGAATTTCGATTCCCCGATTTTCCAAGAAATTGAAGGTTGGGAGGCAATCCAAGCATGCCAACCATAAGAAAGTTTGAATTTTTGGTTGGGAAAGGGATTTCCAGATGCACAGAGGCTTAGCTGTCGGCGATAACCCAGGTGCGGATGATGCTGATAGTTGCAGTGTTGTCCTCCTAATAGTGAATGAGTAGTTTGGGTCAAGATTCCATAAGATGAGGTTGGGCCTGGACTGAAATGGGCTTAGGCCTGAAATAAGGCCCAATAGGTCTTGTAGTTGGGCTTCCTCCCCCGCATAAAGTCTCATACGGAAGATAGGGTGCCAACAGTTTCCCTAGAAGAAATCCTTCACTCTACTTTCCCTGCTTTTCGAAAGCCTGTATAGGCAAGGAAAATGCGTCACCAAGGTTGATGGACTGCACCCTAGATCGGACCAAAATTTGATCTTATCCCCAGCTCCGAGACACCATTTCAACCCAAGATGTCCGAAGAGATTTGCGAATTCCGAATCAGATTTGAGATTAATGGTTTGGGATAAAACTGGTGAGAGTTTTGGGTGAGTCACGCTAGATAGGTCCCAATCAAAGGGATCCCAATTATACTTACTGCAAATGATATTTTCCACAACGACTCATAATTTGTGGCATACCTCCACCACCACTTTGATAGCAAGGATTTGTTCATGATTGTGAGGCCTCAGATACCCAAACCCCCAAAAGTTTTGGGGAAACAAACTTTCACTCATTTGACCTTTGAAAATACCCACTTGTTCGACTGGGTACCCCAAAGGAACTAACGCTGAAGTGCTTCCATTTCTTTGATCACTGAGATCGGGGCTTTATAGACGAACATGTAAAATAGTGTAAGGCTCGAGAGAGCGGATTTGAGTAGGACCAGGCGCCCCGCAAAGAATAGTAGCTTGCTTTTCCATAAGCTGAGTTTGGAATGGTACTTATCCAGAACTGGTTTCCACATGGATCGATTTCAGGGGTTTCCGCCCAGTGGGAACCCGAGGAACCTGAAAAGGAGTGCGCCTATCATACAACTGAGTGTCATATAGATGTCATCTTACAAGTTATTGTCTCTGCCAAAGTAATGCAAGCAAGATTTTGTGAAGTTAATTTTCAGATCAGCCGCAATGGTGAAACATTTTAGCGTGCTCTTGAAATTCCTAACTTGAGTGATCGAGACTTCCATGAATAGAATAGTGTCGTCCGCAAATTTTAGATGCGAGATTGAGCAATGGTTCCCAATTTTATACATGTGTACAACCATTGCCATTTTCCCCGCTCGATGAGCAGGTGCAGAGCCTTTGATGCGATTATGAAAAGGAATTGGAGAAACGGGACATCCTTGCTTGAGGCCCCTAGAGATTTTAAATTCCGGCGATAGGGACCCATTGACCAGCACTGATATATGAGAATCGAGGCACTTATGAATCCATACGTGCCAAATGTAGCTGAAACCCATCTCGTGCATACAAAAATCCAAGAACCCCTAATCTAAGGTATCATAGGCTTTCTCGAAATCCAATTTTATCACCATTGACTCTGCTCTCCACTTCTCGAGGTCCGAGATCACCTCACTTGCCACGAGCACACCATCAATTAACTGTTTGTCTCTGACAAAACCTGGTTGAACATCGCTGATCACGAGTGAGATTACAGATTTGAGCCTAATAACGAGTATTTTGGAGAACAACTTGTACATTGAGCTAACAAGGCTTACCAGCATGAAGTCGTCTAGTACTTGCGGCGCCTCCTTTTTGGGAATCAATGCCAACAAAGCAGAATTTATGTCTTTTCCTATGTGCTCACTAACATGAAAATCATGTAAAAAATGCATTACGTCACCCTTAATAGTGTCCCAGCATGTTTTGATGAAGGCGAATTTGAAACCGTCGGGTCCGGGTGCCTTTGACCCATCATAGTTGTTTATGGTTGTCCAAAATTCTTCAACCGAGAAGGGGAGGGTTAGCGAATCCTCCAGATTAGGAGGCAGACGCTTAAAGCCCAAGTGATCAAGTGGCGAGGTCCCAAATGAAGTTTTTGTGAGACGTTTCCCAAAGTGTTCCGCAACCGCAACTTTTATGCTCTTTGGATATTTGTCACAATGTCCTTCAATTAGCAATCCCGATAAGTGATTTCGAGCCTTATTGGAGGAAGCAACTCGATGGAAAAACTGGGTATTTTTATCCCCGTCGGTGAACCATTTATGCATTGACTTTTGATGCCATGTCTTTGCCAAAGCTACTGATTTTAAAGCAAGATCATAGTACATTTTATTCTGAAGGTTTTGTTCATGATCAATAAGTGTGCGGGACTCGCTGACTAATTCCAGTTCATTTATTTCCTCTGATAATTTTGCGATATGCATTTCCAAGTTCCCGAAGATTGTTGCGTTCCAAGCTTTAAGATCTTTCCTTAGTATCCCTAATTTTTTTAATAAAACGAACACATGATCACCCTAGATGTTGTATGAGTTCCACCAAGAGTGAACCGAGGTCATGAAATCTGGATGGTCACACCAGCAGTTGAGGAACCTGAATGGCCTCGAGCCCCAATCAGTTACTTGATGGCTGAGAGTGATCTGATAAAGATCTCGGGAGACCTTTCTATGAGACGGAGACCAAAGTGAAGAGAATTTTCGGGGATATCAAAAATCTGTCCAGCTTTGAAGCACAACCCCGACCATCCATGTGTATTTTCTACCTGAAAGCGCAAGATTAATTAGCCCACTTCCTGCAATAAACTGATTAAAACCTTGGGTAACTACTATAGGCGTTGATAAGCCTAACTTCTCATCGTCACCCGTAATTGCATTAAAATCACCCCCCACGACAATGGGACCATCGAAGTCTGCAATCAAATCAAGTAAAACTACCCACAAAATTTTCTTTTTTGATGTTTCCATGGGACCATACACATTGATCAACAAGCATGTTAGGTGGTAAGGTGACCAGGACCTAGTCTATGTGATATAAGACTTCTCAACCACTGAGCTTTCCAAATTGAATTTCTGGGTGTCCGAAAGACAGGCCAGTCCGCCAGAGCGACCAATGGATGGGGAGAAGCTATGTCCTATGAGTGGCTGAGACCACATGCTCATGAAATCGTGCACTGTGATGTTCTCCATTTTCGTTTCTTGGAGAAAAAGGATTGTTGACTTTGTGTTATGCATAGGTTGTTAATGGTTTTTTTCTTGTGGGGAGAAAAGCTTCCACGAGTGTTCCATGAGACTACGGACATGATGGGGGTAAAGTTGGTGATCGTGCGAGGTGGGATGGTGAGGAAGAGGGTGAGGGTGTTGGGTGGTGGTGGTGTATGGTGGCACTGATCCATCGGTTAATCCATGTTACGAATCTCAGTGATGAGGACTTCCCCCGAGCCCTGATAGGACAACCTTAGTGATTTGCAGATCTGGAGTGTCCTGCGAGCGGCGGCTAAAGGGAATGGGTGTGAAGCAGTGATTGTGTAAGGGTGGGTGGGTGGGTGCCAGTTTGCGAATGGTCCATTGGAGTGGTGGGTTTGTTGAGTGCATGCATAGTTCTAGAACTTTTGCCCTTAGATTTGAGAAGTTTGAGAAAAGCAGTTGAATAAGACCCAGGGTATTTACATTTCTTCTTGGTACGAGTAAATAATGATTTTGCAGTTATTGATGAGCCATGCAAAGAGTGGTGGGAGGCAGTGAAAGTGAATTCCATTAGAGGACTAAGCTGAGCTGGAAGTAGGAGAATCTCATTATTATGGGTGTTTGGGACATTCTCTTGAGAGGTGGGCCCATCAATTAATTCTCTATTTGGGGAAAGAGGCTTGTCACAACCCAAACGTGACTGTTTTCCTTCACGTGGTTTGACCGATTCCACTGAGTCGGCCGCATCAATTCCCTTCGCCAAAGATGGCGCACGTTGCTCGTCATCTAAGTCCAGGCGATTATCGGAGTCTTTCGAGGAATTGTTCGATAGGGTGAAGCTCGAGGAAGTCTGAACAATTGGGACAACCTCTTGCTCATCTCATTTATCGGAACCTGGTGTGCCTGGTCTTCTCCGGTTACTTTCGCTGATAAACAAATTTGACTTGTCTGGATAGTGTGGGCTAGTACGAAACAGCTCTGGGGGGGTAAGTCGTGCTTTGTGTGAGGGTGGACTGCTTGCAAGGAACCAAACATAATGCAAATGTTGGTAAATGTTTCATGAGACCACAAAAATGGGGGTAATTAAGCTGCTGATTTCTACCCAGCAGAAACGTCATCCCAATTGAAGGAAACTGGGGTCTTCAATATAATGGTAGAACCATTTATTTAACCAGGACCATGCAAACAACTTCATCTCTCGCAGAGTGAATTCGTTGGCGAAGGAGATCAAGAATACTCTGTCTCCTATGAAATGGGGTGTAATATCAAACACCCCTTCTGCTGCAAACTGTTGGGCAAGCGAGTCCAGATCTAGATTGTGTTTTGCAACTATGATACTCTCCATTGGAATTTTTTGTGAGTGAGACTGATTGAACCCTTTTGCATTTTCCATTGGATTCGCTTGGTTGGGCTTGCCGAGGTGGAGCATGTGCTGGAAGGGCATTTCGGCTGTGGTTTGCCCCTATAGTGTTGCTGGATGGGTTTGTACGAGGCTTGAGAGGCCGTTTAGTGAAGGACACCCACAGTCTCTGGCCTTGAAAACGAGTTCCATTAAGGTCTGATATCACCATTGCCGCCGACTCTGAGTTTCTGAAACTTGCAAAGCCAAATCGTTTTCCTTTCGCATTAGGCCGATGCGGAACGAAAACATCTATCGCGCCACTATGAGAGTTGACAATATTTCTCAATCCTATGTTGTTGCACTGCATCGGGAGGTTGCAGAGGTAGACAGTAGCTCCAACCTGCCATCAGTCACGGGATTGGTCTCTAAATCTAGCATGGCGTCCGATGTGGCTGTTGGGGTTCGTCGATTGGTATTCTGAATGTTTTTGAGGTTCCGACGGGCATAGGTGTGGAGGGTCTGAGGTGCTGGGGGTAGGGTGATGAGGTGTTGGTCTGAGGTGTTGGTCTACGGTGGGGTTGGAAGGGTTTGGTAGATGGTAAGGTGGGAAATCTACCAAATGATATGCTATATGGAATATGTGTTAGCTTTTATAATAAGTTAATAAATATCTCATTAGTTTATTATAACTCATGATTAACATGACCTTCTGTAGGATCCATTTTAAATTAGGGTTTCAATTTTCCAAATACAGCCCCTACATGCATTGGGTGAGCACTGAAACCTCTGCATTCCTTTTCAAGTAACGCGTGAATGTCGAAGTGGAGCCTCTAAAAGATCCTTGCGCTTTGGGTAGCATTCTTGCATCATTTCTTCGTCTAAGAGTAACGTATCGACAATTTTGAAGTTGTTCTCAAATACTGAGTTTTTGATCTTGGTAAGTTTTCTAACCCATTGTGGAGGCTATGTATTGGATGAAAACATCGAATGTACCCAAGGGTCTCGAGGCCATGGAGGCCTTGTCGCATTTAGAACACTTGCATGAGTATCATGCAACTCAGATATATTATAAGAGCGAAGTGAGCGTTTGAGATGTATGAATGCAAGGATCTTATTGGACGTACAAGTGCTCTGCATGCACAACTTTTCGTTGGACGTGTGAGCGCTCCCACAAGCCAAACTTTCCAAACATGCAAGCCGTCTGGGACCTTTTCATGTCGAATGCACAAGTGCTCTACAAGCTCTTGTTGGATTACTCTCTCCTTTAGTATTTCTGGAGAGTCGCTCAGGATTTCAACGGGGTGAGATCTTCCATGTGATGCTCTCGAGTATTAGTTTTTAAATAGTGAGTGCCAAATGTAGGTTTGGCACTTGACTTCTACTAAAAAAAAAATTCAAACTCTAACGTGGCGCTCGAGCGTCACATGTCTTGTCATTCATTAGATCCATTTATGATGATTTCAATTTAAAATTGACAATGGGGTTAGATAAAATTAGTAAGAATGACAACATGGCGGGTTTGAGCTAGATTTTTTAATCCTCGTACCTACATTTCCAC
The DNA here is from genome assembly GCA_036897405.1 of Pelargonium myrrhifolium. NCBI lineage: Eukaryota > Viridiplantae > Streptophyta > Magnoliopsida > Geraniales > Geraniaceae > Pelargonium > Pelargonium myrrhifolium. Next base: position 2,862 of record JAYMTK010002324.1, on the reverse strand, counting down.
TGTGCTCATACCCGTCCTATTTGTAGCTTACCAATGGGTTAGATTTAGTGAACTCATGACCCATCCTTTTGATACGTGGATTAGATTGAGTTGGAATAGACCTAAAAGTGAGTGGTTTAACTTGGACAAATTTTTTTGGCAGTGCGGGTACGGTTTGGGTGAGCAGAATATCGGTTTGAGTTGGGATAGACCCAATTTAATGTATGAACTTTTTTTAAATCAAAATAGTTCATGAATTATCAAATATGATCACAATATGGTTTTTGCCGTTAGAGCTTATATCAAAAATTTATGAACCAAATTGGGTCTATATTTAAAAATTCAAGAACTACTTTGGCTTAAAAGAAAATTCAGAGACCAAACTGAATCCAAACATGCAAGTTCTGAAATTATTTTTGATGAAAATAGTTTTAAAAATCGAAATTGGTCTAAACACGAAAGTTCAGAGACCAGATTAAACTTTTTTACCTAAAAGTAATTTATAACTAACCGAGTATTTTATTTATCACAATTTTACTAAGACATACATGAGTAGATTTTTACGGAGTATTCTAGAAATTTGAGAATTTCGTAAAAAAAATTTTGTCTACATCATGGGGCCGGTTCCAGAGAGAGCCCACACTTTAGTGGTTGGCACTTTTAAACCGTTTGACCACACCCAAATTAATCCCCATTCGAGATGTGTTTAGTGGAGATCGAAGCTGATACCTCTTCCCACTCACGCAACATGTGTTAACCAACTGCGCCACCCCTATTAGGTATTTGATTACATTTTTAGTTTTTTTTTAATAATTACATTTTTAGTTAAAGATACAATAAATCCAATTATTCTATGTATCTAGATATATTAACAATATTTGAAATTTAAAGAGTAACGACACTACAAAAAAAATCACGATCTGTGACAGAAACTTCTGTCAAAAATCACTAAAATTATGTCGCAAAATTCATTTTGTGATGGAACTGTGACAAAATGATTATGTCACTGTTCATGTTGTCACAAATGCTTGTGACAGAAAATCCGTCACAAATTCTGACAAAAATTTATAACTGTGACGAAAATTTTGATTTTTGTCACAATTTGTGACGGAAAACATGATTTCTGTCACAGTTAGTGACTGAAATTTTTCGTCACAAATTTCCGTCACAGTTCACAACTTTTTTTGTAGTGAGTGTTACATAACGGCAGTAAAAACGAATAACAATGTCCAACATAGGATTAAAGGATTTATCTAACGCATAAGTCGCTCTATTCGTAGACCTACGAGTAAAAGAAAAAATAAATATGAAAAAACACCTAACAAGTTGTTTAAGTAAAAAAAAAAAATCATAAGATAAACGACAATGAAAACCTCTCATTTAACATGTATTGTCTGAAACACTTATAAGATGTCAATCTCAAACATTATTTAGAGGTTCATCGAATACACCAAACAAGACTTATTAACACCAACCCACTTAATCAAACTGAAGGCACTGATGTCCAGGGGCGGACCTACTCATGTCAATGGGGGTCATATGACCCCAGTTTATTGGAAAAAAAAAAATTTGTACTTATATTTTTCTTTTAGATAAAATAATACACTTAATTGGCACCCCAAAATATTTAGATACTATACCATAATGTCATCAATTTCATGTCTTGTCAAGTGGTTTATATTCTATCCCCATGGTTATATATTTTGTCAAATCTTTTCTATTTTTTTTTTAATTTCATTAAAATCCATTATGACCCATTAGTTTAAACTTTATTACTATGACCCAACATGAACTTGACACATTTAGTAACTGTGTTGCATGACCTAACACGAATACGACACATTTAACACGATATCTAAATGGGTCGTGTTTACACAACACGATTGACACATATACAACCCAACACATTATGCACAATGGAATCAACACATTTAACACAACACTATCCAAACATTTGACACGACACAACCCAACATGTTTGACATGTTATTATGATTAATTTACAATTATATCTTTAATTGTGTGTGTTAATTGGACATGTTACAACACGACTAATCAATCGTGCGCGCATATTTTGGAGCCCAACAAGAACACGTCACAATTACAAAATGTTTTTGGTTCTCCAACATGAGCACGATTACAAAATGTGTGAACCCAAACAAGTTATTTTTGTGTCATGTTTTGTGTTACGACTCGAATTGCCAGCTCTAAACTCTTCACTCACAAACACACAACATAGTCAAATCCAAGTTCACAAAGAACACAACACATTCAAAGTTATTGAGATTTTACTAATTGAATATTATTGCTTATGCGGGTTTCGTATACCGTAGTAGTTATATAATCTCACACAAAATTTGTAACTCTGAATTTTATGGAAATATGTTTTAAGAAATATTTACTTAAAGGATAGACTTGTAAAAAAATGTTTATTTTTGTTGTTCAAATTCAATGCGGGTTAATTCGTTGAATTTTTAGAATCAATACGAGCATATAAAATATATAAAATATTTAAGCACTATTGTTGACATATTTCATTTATTACTTTTTTAAAAACTATTTTGACCCCGTATTTTGAAGATCCTGGGTCCATCCCTGCCCTTTAGCCTTTTATATATATAAGCCTCTCAAAATTAAACTCTCCCTCATTATCAACACCAGAAACTGGTAATGTTCCGAGAATAGCGTTGGTCATGGAGATGAGGGAAGAGAAAAACGGAAGAAAATATAGCCACTTCATAACCGTTTATCATAATAAAATAACACGTAATTAGAAAGAACACCATTAAATTTTATTTAAGAATTACAATTCATAAAAAAATTATTCCGGTAAATTTCAAGAATGTGACATATATATATATATATATATATATATATATATAT
>JAYMTK010002323.1:0-14135 GCA_036897405.1 Pelargonium myrrhifolium | reverse complement strand
CCTCGTTCCTCAGCCAAATCTCCAAACCAGATCGTGTCGCCGCAGCCGAAAATGGCCGGAGTCGTCCACGGCGTCGTCCAGATCCGCCGGAGCCACCCCTTGTCGTCGCTGGAGAAGACGAAGACGGCGGTGTCTCTTGCCGGCTTCGAACAACATGAACGGAAGGGGAGGGGGATGGCGAGGAGGGCGACGGAGAAGGAGGGCGGCGGCGGAGACGGAGGCTTCGTCCGGTTAGATTTGGAACAGATTGGATGAAGCCTCCTCGCCCTCGTTCCTCAGCCAAATCTCCAACCCAGATCGTGTTGCCGCAGCCGAAAATGGCCAGAGTCGTCCACGGCCTCGTCCAGATCTGCCGGAGCCGCCCCTTGCCGTCGCTAGAGAAGACGAAGACGAAGACTGTCTTCTTTTTCTTTTTCTTTTTTATTATTTTATTATTATTTCATTATTATTTTATTATTTTAAATTATTATTATTTAAAAAAGAAGGGTATTTTCATCTTTTTGCAAGTTAACTGATGAATTTAGTAACGTGATATAAAAAAAATCTAACAGGGTAGTAACATGATAAATGGGTATCTAAGAAGGTAGTAACATGATATTTCCCCTATTAAAAATCATCAAATATAGACCTTCCAAGTCCCAACAGAACATGGTCAACAATATTGATTTCCAGAATTTCTATATTAGAAAACTGTGTCATCTTTTTGTTCATCCATTAAGTTCTTGTTTGGTTCCTTTACTTTATCTTGCAGCTCAATGGCTATAGACATTTTTTTTCAAAAGATATGAGTCGATGCAGATTCAACTTTCAGATAATTCAAATCCAAAGGAGCTTTTCCCGCGTAAGGTAAAAGGCTCATGTGGAAGTTATTGTACCTCCTTGAAAAAAAATTGTCCATACCATATAGTGGAGAGAGATGATGAGTATAACCGTTTAACTGTGAGGTCTATCGAAAGACGGTAAATCCACATGTATATAAGTTGACCTCCTACTTTGTTACACATGATGGTAGACCTAGAATTTAATATGGGTTGACCTCTTAAATACACAAGATAGACTTACGCATGGTACACTTAGTTATAATATGGGTCGAACACATATTTAGATTCTCATGTTATATATAATTTACGAATTTTCGTTTGAAATATTTATGAACAAGTAGCGATGATATAAATGAATGATGTTTTTATCAATTCAAATTAATACCCATATTTTTAGACAATTTTACTAAATAATCTCATAATTTAAAATTTCTTTTCAAACTTCTTATATACGTTAATTTACCAAATAAAATTTTAATTCTTTACATATATTTTACTTCTTTTCACTATCTCTACGTACATTTTACTTATAATAATTGAAGTAGATTATTCAAACAAGACCTAAACTTATCACAGACCCAAACAAATTGATTGCAACTAGGAAATCTAAAAGTAGTCAACAAAAGAAGCAACCACTACTAATATATATTGTGGAAAATATGATATGATATGTAGCATATCTATCAATTTGTAATAACAAAATGAAACTTGACTGCTTATTGGTTAGTGGTTAGTGATTTGATAGTGATCCATTCCATGCACTACTGTGTTAATTTCAACAAAGTTGTACCTTTGCTCTTCAATTTTTCAAACACATGCCATTGTTTATCTTCTTCTTTTTTCACTCCAATTAAATCAAATAATTATACGACCAAAGTCTATTGTTAGATGGAGCACCCCATTTTCTGTGGTTTAGATTGGTAGTTGATTGGAACACAGAAAAGCATTTTTAACTCATTTATTGTGGCAAGTGATGAGATAATGATGTACGGAAATAGAACAATAATAATTTACAAGTATATATAGATGAGGAGTGAATATTAATGGTATGCAGGTCATACATCAATATGGTTGTACTTCATAAATCTCATTAACACTAGCTACCATAGAAAGCTAGAAATGCTACTATTTATGACATACTAATGCTAGTAGTAGTGACATATATAATACGTACGTACTTCGTCAAACTACTTCATTCTTAACAGTAGTATTCTAGTAAATACCAACATCCTTCCGACCAAACCATTTGTGAGTTTTCATATATTCGAGTTATCGAAGAGTAGTAGTATTATACTATTATGATTATTTTTTACGTATATATGAAGTTCTTGTAATGGATTATTAAAAAGTACTAATAAATTTTCCTTCGAAAAAAATAAAAATTACTAACAAGTTTGTAATTTACATAGTACACCACCTCAATGACCTATTGTGTTCCTTAATAACAACAACAACAACAACAATCTACTTATAATCATCACCTTTCGACCTTTCTCTCTGCACAATTATTCTAGTAGCTAAATTTTACATCCAATCACCCCAATTCAATTCAATTCAGCTCAATGGCTCAAAATTCATTCAATTTGATTTACGGTCCAAAACAAATTTTTCTTTAAGTTCGACAAATTTAGAGTCTCGTACTTATTTTTTTATCACGTTCAATATGTTTTTCCAGTAAATACCCCTCTAGAATTGAGATAAATGACACTCTCACTCTTTTGTATTACATTTGCTAAACTTAACTCAATATCTTCTTGTGAATTCAAGTGCAATGGTGTTCTCTTTTGTAATAGAGCTTGGTCTGTGGTGTGGACTGAGAAGAATCAAAACGTTGGATCTTTACTTGTTGTTAGACGACATATCACAAATCGTGTATACATAAAACGTGTAAACATTAATTAGTGCAACAATAGTGAAAAGAAAATATAAAACATGATTATCAAACAATCACTTTAAACTTTAAAGAGGCAAGTGTTGGCATTTCTATAATGACAATTTTCTATAATTGTCACTGACCTTGTTGGTCCAATGCAATTATCGGGACATCAAAAATCCAACTTTCTATATATTATGCTTTTCTCTGTTTCACATTGACTGTAGACTACCATAGTTGACTTGGAAAGTGTATTAATTTGTTAAATTCTTGCTTTGTTGTTGCACCAACAATAACATCATGTCTTTCTAGAAAGCCTGTCAAGTTTGGGTATCAATTCTTTACCAGTTTTAAACAACAAACAACTGCTCTGGATTCTCACAGAATAATATTAATGTATTTTCTATAGTATTTAATTTGTGAATTATGCTATACAGCTTTTTATCACTAAAAATTGTAGTTATCCCACAAAAAAGAAAAGAAAAAGATTTAGCACAATCTGGGTTCCAATCCAACATGCATGATTCTTTGATTCTGATCACCACAAGAAATAGAAAAGTAGAAACATGTTATTAATTATTATATACTAGTTTGTGTCTCGTGCGTTGCACGAAATATGAATTGTATTTAGAATATACACGGGTCACTACCATCGTCAAAATGTAATAAAATATTAAAATCAGTATAACACATATATATTAGAATTTTTTATTGATGACTTTCCATATTTTAACAATTTAAATTTGGAAATGTGTTATTTTGTAATTATGAAAAAATTTGGGTCAAGATTAAAATTTTGATGACGTGGCTCTATTGAACGCATTATAAAACATTTTTTTGATTCTGTTTTTATAGTATGTATAGATGTATAGATACTACTATAGTGAAAAGTAAAGAATATTTAAATGATCAAATAATTTGGTAGAGCTCATGTGCTAGCTAGCTGTATCAGGGTTGACCAACAACAATCGAAGCTTATTACTTATTGACTTATGGTTGAGACTTAAGAGGTTTCTCACCTATGCCATGCATTAAATCATAGAGCTCGAGTGTCTTTCATTATTAATGTTCACAATGGCTGTACTTGGCGAAGACTTTGAAATGTCTAGCTTGACCCAATTGAATTTTTTTTTCTTACTTGTTCTCAACAATTTCAGACTTGTTTCGGACTTGGAGAAGACTTGTTCTTATTTGAAACTGATATGCAACTGAAAAATGAAAAACATACAAATAATCATTATACAAAATCAAGGTAGATGAACCAGTCCGAAGCTACTAGCTAATTACAATAATCATCTCTGAAGTTAGGGTAAAAACAGTTCGCACTCCTAAATTTTAGTATGAAACTATAAGCATCTCTAAAGTATCAAAAGATCTTTCCATCGGTTAAATCAAACGTTAGCAGTGAAAATGACTAAAATGCCCCCAAAAATAATTAATTTAAAATAAAGATCATATCATATCAGATCTGACCCTTTCACTTCTCTCCCACAGTCCCACTCCATCACTCCCAACCCTAAACCCGCTGCTCACCTTCCGCCATCCGCCATGGCTGGAGGCTGAGGCCTCGCCGTGACTCGAGGCCGAGACCTCGCCGGCGAGAAGAAACCATATTTGCCGCCTCTCGCCTCGCCTCGCCCAGATCCATCGGAGGACGTCGGAGCTCGCCATGCAAGAAGAAATCAATCCACACCGCCGCTTGCCTCGCCTCGCCCAGATCCGCCGGAGGACGTCGGAGCTCATCGTGGCTTGAGGCTTGGCCTCGCCGGCGAGAACAAAATAGATCTGCCAGTCACCGGAGAAGAGCACGGTCTGGTCGAGCTTCGCCGGCTCGAGTGGCCTCTATGCCAGATCTCTCACTGTTCACATTTTTTTTTTTTTGAAATGAAAAATTTGTTAGGGTTTAGTTGTGATTTGTTTAGTTTGTAATTTAGATTGAGATCTGTTTAGTTTGTAATTTAATTTGTGATTTGTTTAGTTTGTAATTTAATTTGTTATTTGTTAGGAAAGATTCACTAATTTTGTTAAATTATGAGAATCAAATTGTTAAAAATAATAATTTTTTCAGCAAGATTTTTAATTTTCCGGTTAGTTTATAAATTTTCCGGCGAAATTACAAACATTCCGGTAAAACTATGAATAATCCGGCAAATTTAAGAACAATCCGGCGAAACTAAGAACAATCCGGCGAAATTATGAACAATCCGGCGAAACTATGAACATTCCGACAAACTATGAACAATCCGGCAAAATTATGAACATTCCGTTAATAATGAAGAACATGGGTTGATGATGAGGTGAGAGAAGGGCATTTTGGGAATTTCACAAAATAAATTGGTCATGTGCCTAGTACATGACCAAATAGTGATATTTTTCGTTAGATTTAACTGACGAAAAGACCTTTTAATACTTCAGGGGTGCTAAAATTTCAGATCAAAGTTTAGTAGTGCAAACTGTTTTTATTCCTAACTTCAGAAGTGAAGTGTTTACCGTAAGTACCCCTATTTTAGCCGTTTCCTCACCACCTTAAGGGCAATTGACCCAAAAGGTAGTTGAAAGTCAATACACTCTAACCAAATCGGATTCTAAAAAGAGGTGGGCCTGTCTCTCTCTCTCTCTCTCTCATATTTGAGCACCTTGAGCTAGCTATAATATTCAGATCCAATACAATAGCATACTAATTCAGACATACACAGAAATTAAACAACTGCTGAGCAGACATTTGATGCAACCTGTCCTGTGCTGTGCTGTGCTGTCCATGGTTGAAATGTTAAAACAGAGAACACAATATTTACTGTCATTTGCATAAGCACTAAGAAGATGGGATTTGTTGAGGAAATGCTATTAACCTTCCTGCTCAAAAATTGCACAGCATCATGGAATGTTGAATAATAAAATACTAGATTCACAGTCATGTGCTTAATTTAACATCCTCACTCTAGACAAAACAATAAGTATCTAGTCTAACAAAAAATTACACCACCAAGTCCTGCCACCCAGTCAGTTAGTACACACCACCAATGCGGTCTCGCCCCACTCCCCGTCGATCTTCTCGCCCTCTATCCATGTACATATCTCGGCGTGCTGCTGGTGGTCCACCTCTCAGTGGGGACCTGCTCCTCTCTCTCACATCACGACCCCATCGGCCACCACGGTGATGAGGTGGAAGTGGTGGTGGGGGTGGTGGAGGTGGAGGTGGAGGAGACAATGCCCTCCTCTCGTAGCCTCTCCTTTCGTTAAAGAAGCCCTCCCTTCCGCGGTCTCTGTGGCCCCAGTCCATTGGCATTGGCCGGTCAAACTTGGTCCTTCCTCGGTAGTCATCTTCTGGATAATCTGGCCGTTCTCTCCTTACAGGGTGATCAGAAAACCTGCTTTCATGCCTGGGAGGTGGCAGACCACCAGCCCCAAAGTCCCTAGGGCTGTCCCTGGCCCAACCGCGGGGAGGAGACTTGTAACCATTCATGGTCCTTGGAGGGGAACGGTCAATTGAAGGGCCAGGGTATCGCCTAGGGGGAGCAAGCGGAGGTGGTGGAGGGCCTGGATAGCCTCTACGAGGACTTCCCCCAGGGGCAAACCGAAACCTATTGCAGTTGTTACAGTGATCTCGTCTTGCAAAATTCAGGTTGGCACATCTGAGGATGGTTAAGATACGTGAGAAGGATGAGAAATGTATGTACAAGCAGATATAATAGTAAATTGCCATCTCAAGAAAGTATGAAAATAATAAAAACCACAAAACAGCCAACAGAAATCATGCCAGAAGGTCAACCAGTCAATATACCAAATACTTGAAGCTTCGTAATTTCAGAATAATAGTTAAATCATTGTGAGTCTCTGGAATCAATATTGATAGAAAATGTGCGAAAAATAATTAAATAGAAGCCCCTTCGCAACTAAAAATAAATAATGAAAGTTTTTGAAGGTTCTGTGAAAACTCAAAATCAGTCTTTTTTTTTTTATAATTCAAGCCTATCACGTCATTCAGTATTTGAACTTTTGGTAAATTACTACAGATATGAACCAAAAGGAAACAGCATAAAATATGCAATCATGAGAAGGAGAATATAAATTATCAGTGAACACTAAAGAATAGTAAATTTAAATAAAAAGAAACATAGGCACTTACAAAGGATCAGGGCATATCCAGTCTCCTTCCCTTGGACGCACATTTGGATTATTTCTGCTCATGCCTTCACCTCTGTGTGGCCCAGGACCAACTCCAGGGCCATCAAAACCCCTACCTAGTGGCCTGCCACCAACCCTCCCGCGACTATAAGGGGGTGAAGGGTCTCGATGCCTGCCCAAGTCCCTCCCTCTCCCAAATTCTCGGCTACGTGGCAAAACACCAAGCCGATCATAATCAGAGTTGTAGTTATCTGCATCCCTACGACGTACAGGGGAAGTAGAAACTGCTCGGCCTCTATAACCTGAAAAGAAGGCAGCGAAGTCTGAAAATAAGGAACCCTTGGGTGGGAGAGGAGAAGAAATGTTGCTACAATGTACTAAGTTCCCCCACATGTTTGTAACCATGATACCATCAAACGACCATTTAAAAAGGTTCATGAACAGGAAGGAACCATCGCTTGTGGAAGCTCCTCATGCGTAGGACATAAACAAGAAATCGGTGCGAGATGGAATGATTCACCCAATAACTAACCTTGTTACTTCTCACACAATTAGCCCAGATGGCTGGTAAATATATCTGGACCAATGACCAAATCAAACCATTGTTTCTTGCACTCGCCATATATAGTAACCATAGTCCTTGATATCAAAACCAGGACCTAAATTCAAAAGCAACAGCCATCTATCTTGTAAACTGTTCCATGCTTTAAGACATTTTTAAACCTAAATATCTGATATATCAACCCGTCATAACAGATCTGAAGCAACTATAAAATTGCACTAGTGATTAGGAAAGAACTCTATTCATATCTGCCAACTGAGATAAAGAAAATGGACATGTGCCTAAATAAAACTAAAATCTAAGAACAAAACTCTTAACTCATTTATTCCATAACATTCAGTTGGAGGGTACCAGAAATAAGAAGCAGCTAGACCAACACAGCAAACCCTACAGGGAAAACCACCAAAAGAACCAGTAAAGTACAAAAGACCAATTAATTAAAAATAAATAACCCCCACCCACCCAATCCAGATTTCAAAATCACACATAACGAAAAATATTGATGAAACCACAAAGGTGTGCAACCCCCCACCCACCCAATCCATCATCACAATTTGCCACTAACACCTTCCACGACCCAGGCCACGAAGCAATAGAATACGAAAGCAACGCAATCCTGAGGAATAACAATTACCCAAGAGGATAGGAGGTCTGCAACAATTCAGTACTTGCCCATCAATGTTAATTATAAAATACCTATAAACTTCCACCAGAAAATGGCAAAATACTAAAAGGAGCTTCCAAAAGTCCAAGCACAGTAACCCGCAGTATCAGTTCTGAGTGAGTAAATGCCAACAGTGTTACTTAATTAAGCATCCAATTCGATCCTATTTAACCATCCAAAGGAAATCTAAAGCCATAAACATATCACTGATTCTTGTAAAGACAATACCGAACCACAAATCTCATGAAAGCACCTATTTTCAGATATAAAGACAAACAAAGGCTGGCCTACACCTTAAAAAGACCCATGAGAACTACAATGTTCCCCAGCAAACAGCTTTTGCAGCAGATTGTCAGCTCCAATAAAAGAAACTTCAGCAGCTCAAATCCCAACAGATTTCACATCTTACAGAAAGGGCAACCCAAATTACACCACCTAGCCATTGGTAAACACTGTTCAGTGGCAAGCACACAGTATTTGCAGATGATTGGCATCTGAAGGCTTCTCAAACCATCTCCTGTGACCGTCTTAAAACTCTTAATAACAATTTGCTAGTAAAATATCATTTGACTGCAATCACAAATTACAATCCCACATCTGATTTGAACCCAACCCAAGTGTCATTATCCTCACAATATTGAAACCTTATTTGCAAGACCAAGCCTTGGCAACAAAGTGAGATGTGCTTGTTTAATTTTAGTAGCGCAGTATCCCAAAAACTTGGCATATCCAACAAACATATTTACCCTTCAAAACACACACAAAATAAGTTCCCCCAGATCATGTCCAAAACTGCACTTAAATCAACATGCCTTCCTCAAGACCCAAGTTCTTGCAGGCAACATTCAAAGCTGTAACACACAATAGCAAAGTTTATTCGCAATTTGACACTCCATACGTGGTAATAGATCCACACGATCGAAATGCAACATAAGCAATAGAAAACAGGTTGTAAAACCCATTTTATGAATAACACAAACTCCTCAGTCATTTTCTTGTCAAACACATACAACATGCAATCAGATGTATTACCCAGCTCTATCTATATTACTTGCTAATAAGATTTTTTTATACCAAAATCATACCCATCCTATAGGCATGTTCACATCTGGGCAGCCAATATAAATTAGATATCTCCACCAAGTTCAAGACCGGATTGGAGCTCCACTAAATGCATCCATGTCAAAATTTTGCTACGAGTATAATAGACCATTTATGAGCTTTATGTATTAAATATATATACATATGTATACATCACAATGGGTAACCCTTAACTTTAATAAAATGCAGTAAATATTGTCATTTGCCAACCTAATACTAACCAGGCATATTCAAATCAACACAGGGAATTGTATACAGAACAGCTAAACTAAATAGTCACATAAACTGCAAATCCATGCTTTATGGCAATATGCAGAAAGAAAAGAGTTTATCATAATGAAATATAAATTGGGTAACTCAATGGCACAGTATGGAAAATGCATAAAATGCCTCCTATGTCTCCCGCGGCAGTAGAAGAACAGAATATATATATATATATATATATATATATTTTGTAGAATACAGAACCCACATAACTTCAAAAAATAAAATACGATTGGGACTAGAAAATGCGAACAAAAAAAGCGTAATTTATATTTAAATTGCCACCGGACTGAAGTATCAATATGAAAAATCTATCCCCTATTGGACAACAAAAAATATTGGAAAAAAAAAAACACAAAACTATTACTTCCAGTTAGCTTGACAATAGATTTCTCTCTCTAAGATAGCTAGAGCAATCTACAATTAGCTACAACAATCAGAAACAAAAATTTGAACCGAAAATTATAAATAAATAAATAAACAGCTATTCTACATGATGACAAAACAGCATCTGAATCATCAACTTCGATTTCATTTAGGGTTTAATCAACAAACCTAGAATCATAATATGGATCGGGCGATCGAAACTAATTAAGCTAGCTCACGTAGAATTTCAACAACAACAAAAATAAGCCAAAGTGCAACGAAGATGATAAAGGAAGATAGAGACGAACCAGGGTCATCGGAGTAGCGGTCGGAGCGGGAAAAGGGCGGAGGATCACGACGAACCTCCCCTGGCTCATAATCGGCACCGCGGCCGGAGCGACCACCAGCAGCACCTCCGCCGTCGGATCCTCCATCGGTGTCGGAGGGACGCACAACAAGGCTGCTGAGGAGGGGCTGGTGGTGCGTAGTCTTTTGGTCCTTGTCTCGGGACCCCATTTTCTCCTGTGCGATTCCTTGTCTGGTCGCCGAGATCGCGATTAACTCACCAGCTCGGTATACAAACCCTAGCACTCAGAATGGGATTTTCGTGGCACGAATTTACAAACAAGGTCAACGTTTATCACAATATTACAACAAAGCCTAGCAACTTTTATTTTATTTCATACGCGGCTCTATTTCTTTCTCGTTTTTAGAATTTTAAGGGACCGGAATGGTCTAAAAATAATTGATCACAAATGAAAAATATATTAATAATTGAGGGGCGTCACTCACAAATACAAATAAAGAATTACAATGAATCCTTCTAAGTAACTCGAGACTACTGCATAAAGAAAAACTCTCCCGCTAGGCCCCTCATAGGGTATGAAACTAATTCTATGTCCCTCTACATCACCCCTAACCGTAATATGGAAAACACTATAAATAGAAAGCAAAAAACAGGAACTCAAGTAAACCAACAACTAACAAAATTAACAAAACAAAGAAACAACAACTAATGTGAAAACACTTATTGTCCTAAAAACTGAAAGACCAAAATGACCTCTCATCCTCGAGTGTCGGGCCCCTCTTAGGCTTGCTCCACCCCATTTTTTCAGTTTCCCGAGCTCTCCTCCATAAACCCCACATGAACTCCAAGACTCGTCCCTCTCTTTCACTTTATCGGTGCCGAACTCCCCACTACGTCATCCTGGCCTTGCACTTCCTTTGGTAGGACATGCATCCTACCCAAATTCTCCTTGTCCTGTAAAAGAGAGGTCCAGCCTGGAGATCGAATCCATTTGCTTCCCGCCTGGAGAGCATGTTTGCCCGGAGTAGCCCGTAAGTAGGAACCATATGTTCTCTCCTCCTCAATGTCCCCTTTCACATAGAGTATCTTACAGTCGGGCTCATCGTGCCCCATGATCCCACAAACATAGCAAAAATGCGGGATTCTTTCATACCAAAAATCAACCCAAAACTCCCCCTACCAACCAGTCTCATCTTCAACTTCCTCTTGATTGGTTTCCTGACATCCATTAACACCCTGATACGTCGATACGGGGCTTTATCTCTCATATCCATCTCCAGAAACTTTCTCAGGTAATTACCCACACCCTCACAGATGGTCCGAGTACCAAAGCCCTCATAGAGTCTATGCAATTGAACCCACATGACCAGATCATTCAAAACCACCATCGAGGCTACATCTCCCAGCTTCAAAACCTTGTAGATCAAAGTGTTATGATTATGTACCATGTACCACCAGCCAAAACTTTGTTCAAGTCCCTTTCATGGAAGAACTCGAACAAAAGTCGTCTTTCCCCCGTCTCCGACCTTTCATCAATGATCTCAGACGCTTGAATACCCTTCATCGGTTTCCAAAATGATGCAAGCTTGGCTTGCATAATCGGGAAATTCACCCATGCCTCCGTGAGAAACCAACCACAATCCTCCATCCCTTTGGCTGACCCCTAATTCTCTCAATCCTCACCGTCGGCACCGCCCAACCGGCTTCCTCCTCTTCCTCTAGGCTCAAGCGTGACACGTCTGACACTCTCTACTCTACTATAACGTTGATCAAAAATAAAGAACAAAAACAAAATCCACTAACTTTACTCTTTACTCCAACAACCTAGCCTACCCGTATCCTCCTGCTCCAGCAATCTGCCGCCTTCGACACCAGTACACAGAGCCGCCGTTGCTACAAACCCTAAAGCTGTTGAAACTTGAGAGAGAAAATGACTAATTCAATAAAGTATTTTAAAAATTGGAATGGTCTAAAATTAAAAACCATAAATAAGAATCATAAATAAATAAATACTACTATATGGGTGATGTGAATTTTAATTTTCTTAATGCAGTGTTTTGGATTTATCATTTCATTTGAAAAAAAGATATGAGGTTCAGGTGATTATGAGCCTGTAACCTTTCAACGCAAGCCACGCTAATTTGTCACCTTCTAGAGCCCATACTACGCCCATGGGTAAGCATGCGTGTATGTTTTGGGCATGGTACACTGGAAATAAATTTATAGACTTGGTCTTTCAATGACCTCTAAGGCCCCAGAGCCTCAAGGACCCTAAAGTGATGATATCATCGACATCTCATCAATGAGCTCCAATGCCACATTATTGTTACGCCAATTTTATGTCATCGTGATCATTATATGATGGATAAAATCTCATTTTTTGAGTTCATGACATAATCATGACACGTGTGTGATATTATCAAACTCGCTTACAATCAATCACATTGTGACACATCGCTCCCTATATATTGACCTTGTGAGTACAAATACCCTTACAACTATAACGTAAGGATCCTTTTTTGGATTTTGGAAATCCATTTGCGCCATTCACACCATTTGAGTTGTATAATTCTCTATGAAATTTCACACACACTCCTATTTCGCAACTAGTGATATTCTTATTCTCATGTCCGAAGTAAAATTCAGGGGTATCCCCTGGATTTTGCTTAACAACGTGCTACATCGTGGTGTGCAATTCCAAAGCAAGTAAGTCTAAATGATAAAGTATTCTCTTGTTATTCCTTTCCCCATAACCCACCCAAATCTTAGCTTTGTACCTCTGAGATTTCTGTCGAGAAGCTCATCCAAAAATATTTTAAGTATGAAAGTCATCTACAAAAGTTTACACCAACACGCGCTTGATACGTTTTGTTGACCTTGGGTCGAATCAAAAGGTAGAATAAGTATTTTTAAAAAATTAAGGGTCATATGATTGTCACAAGATGAAAGAGATGTGTTTCCCCCCTCTTATTGTAGTAGACTAATGAACGTTGGAGTGAAAGTGTTAGGGTAACTTATTGTTTATGGATGAAATTTAAAGTTAGTAATTAATGTGAAAATAATAGTATGCACGAGTTTCTACACAAAAACCACGAGATGATTTTATATAATACCGCCTAACCCTGATAATTTGAATCATAACTTATGACATGACACGAAAGTAAGTAGGTTTGAGGCAAAACTAAAAATAACGAGAATAAGTATGAAAAAACTAAACAAATTCAAATGTATATTTTGAAGTTTTAAAACTTTAGTGGTGTAACTGCCCAAAAAGTCACCATTTGCATTCGTCCATGGTATAGTGTAACTCATTTTCTGACTTATCCATTTAATAATAAAATGTAGTTTTTCAAACGCGACCAAAAATTTGATAAGAGAATAGGTTATGTCTGATAGATCGGCTTGGGATAAGATCTCTGACTAGGGACCCCGGCTTCAAATCTATTCGGGTTTACTCTTTTTCTTTTGCATTTAGGGTTAGACCGATGCCATAGTCTCATAATAGGTCTGACTACCATGAGGTTGTGATTTGTTTGCAACTTTCTATTAATAAAATAGTTTAATTTGTTGTTAAACACACACACACACTAACACATTGAGTAAAAATAAGTCATATTAGTCAAACATGTAAAATTTATTTATTTATATGTGTTAGGTCGGGGCGTGTAATATTAAAATCAATTGTTTAAAAGTGCTAATAACCGTGTCAGGTCGACTATTTTTGGAGGAAAGAAAATTCATATATTAATTTAAAATGTCCAACATAAAAACTTCACGAGCTATCTCGGAGAGGGCATCACAAAAAAACTGGGATCTATCAGATCGACTATCAATTATGAAAGTGAGCTAGCTATCTATACTTTGTGTCTCTGTCATATATACACGTGTGCGAGATACGAGGCACGATACAGAAATCCAACAACACACAATTTTATAGAATTACATAAGCTATGCTAAGAATGTGTTCTATAATATAATAAAGGAGGATGATTGGCACATGTATTAATTTTACATGTATTTTCACATGTATTTGATGTGGTAATAGAAAATGT
>JAYMTK010002322.1:0-14137 GCA_036897405.1 Pelargonium myrrhifolium | reverse complement strand
AAGCTGATGTGGATGCCCCATTCAGGAGCATCCAGACTAAACAAACAAGCACTAAACAAACAAGCACTTATATCGGTTGACTGATCATCTTACTCTCTTAATTAAGAATTTGTGTAACATCAATTAGTTCCATCTAAACCGCTAGTGAAGATTCGAGAGTTCAGGATCTAAAATCTCTCGGCACTTTCGCTAACTCCAGGATGTCCAGGTTTCAGAAACCTGAGGGCATTTCTGATTTTTAACTTTTCTTTAATCTTTGGGCAGAGCCCCATCTTCTGGATGCCCCATGAAGCATCTCTGAATTTGGCTCAGCATTTTCAAAGTTTTCAGATTCACATGTTTGTTTTTCTAACTCAGGAATCAACTTACTTGAATCCTTTTTTTTGTCTGGCACAAAATGAGTTAAAGATCAAAGACATTTTTGTGACTGTGCTAGTGTCATTTAAAAACAAATTAAAGACTGGGACCATTAGATAGATATAATAGTAAATGCCATAGAAAATTGGTCGGGTGTCTCTATTCATGATCTTCAATATATTTTCTATGCAGTATAAGGTACGACTTTCTATTGACTACTATCCCTATTATCGGTGTTATTGCCATTTCCATTACTTGGAGCTATGCTATCAAATCTCAAGAAGATGCCAATTTTTTCAGTAAAATATTTGCACAGAAATTTATGGTTTGACTGAATCGCATACCTGATTTTCTCTTGAGCAGCAATAATTTTGGTTGATTCCACAGCACCCATGTGGTTGGTGCCAAGAACCGTCAGTAGATGCTAACTGTAGCCTGCGTAGCTCTGCTCGGCAGCAAGAATTTTGGCGTCAAATCACATGGAGCATTGATTCTTTATGGCTTGCAATAAAACACTGCTAAAAATTACTTTGAACACATAAAGACTGTTTTCTTCCAAGTGCATTACCAATCACGTAATCAAGCTATGTTAATATAAAATTTCAAGGTAGATTTACAGGCTATAAAATACTTTGAACACATAGCATTAGGTGAAAAGAAGTTCATTACTGAGCAAGTAATCAAGGAAAAATATAGATTGTAAAACTGATTCTTTAGTTTTGTTTTCTTGTAACATATTTCAAGGTAGATTTACAGGCTATAATATCAAGTTGAAATTGTTTATTAGCATTGGTTCTAGCAATCAACCATGTGAGACTGTGATCAAAGATCCGGTTGAATTTCAACGTGTATAGCAGCTGTTATCTAACAAATAAGTCATTTAAATAAAAAATATAATTGTTAATATTAGAACAGAAGAGAGATGTTACTCGAATGGATCCCACAATGTACCTTGCTTATGTGTTGGTTGCTCCATGTCTATAAATATAGGACACATCCACAATCTGATCAGCATCTTTTTCAAGACCTTCATCTCTCAAGCATCTATAGCATTAGAGCTTTAGTCACTCTCTGCCTCCGAAAATGGCGCTGAAGCTGCATGGACTCCCCATGTCAACCTGCACCAGTCGGGTTCTGACTTGTCTCCATGAAAAAGATGTTGAGTTCGAGCTCGTCCCAGTGGACCTTTTTGCCTGCGAACACAAACAGCCTGCATTCCTAGCCAAGAATGTAAATATATGCAACTAATTTCTCTATCTCTTCCTTACTTCTTTTACTCATTGAATCTAAAGAAAACTTTTGTTTTCCTCTTATGTGCTCGCAGCCCTTTGGCCAGATTCCAGTACTAGAAGATGGGGACCTAACTCTTTTCGGTAAGTTTCAATCTGTTACCCCATAAAACAGTTTTCTAAAAGACAGTACGTAACAGTAGAGAATATTTTTCTCGCAGAATCTAGAGCAATCACAGCTTACGTGGCTGAAAAATTCAAGGAAACTGGTTTTGATCTCATAAGGCACCAAGACCTTAAAGAAGCAGCATTGGTCAAGGTATGGATAGAGGTTGAATCCCAGCAATTCAACCCTGCAATCTATGCAATTGTTTTCCAGTACTTTGTGGCACCGATTCAAGGCAAATCGCCTGATCAGGCAATTATCGACACCAACCTGGAGCAACTAGGTAAAGTACTTGACGTGTACGAAGCAAAGCTGAGTAGCTCCAAGTACCTAGCTGGTGATTTCTATACTTTGGCTGATCTGCACCACCTCCCTTACACTTACTACTTCATGAAGACTCCATGTGCATCACTTATCAACGACCGTCCTCATGTTAAGGCGTGGTGGGAAGATATTTCTTCTAGGCCTGCTTTCCAAAAAGTGGCTGAGGGCATGAATTTTGGTGAGAAATGATAATATGGGAGGTTATATTCCATTGTATTACAAGAAACATCAAAATTATGGTGGTTGTCATCTAAAAGAAGTTCTAAATCTTAATAACAGTGGTAGTAATTCTGTTATCAAATTGTGTTTTTATATGGGGAATTGTGGGTAACTTGCAATGTGAAGAAGATCTAGTACTTTGGAAGTGGTATTGTGTTCTCTGTGCTCCACTCCTTTATCCAAATCCTAATATATAGTTTAACTCATAGGACCATTGAAGACTAGTGACACACATACATACAAAATAATCCAAAATAGTTTCATTCATCAGACAATTGAAGACTAGTGACATGCATCATTTGAAATAATTGCTCGGCAAATAGATCAATTTGCAGCATGCTCATAGCATCAGGTCAACAGAAAAAATATCTATCACCTTTGGACAAATTACTGATCTACTGGCTCAGCTGAAGCGATGCAAGTACACTTTGTCAACACCAAACTAGAATATGATCAGACTAAATCTGGGAGAAATACGTAGATAAAATCAATCTCTCATCAGTGTTCATGATTTGCACCTCCTTCCTGCAAATCAACAACCATTATATTCAATATTTGTCATGCCAATTAGAATGGGCTCAAAATGGCATGTATAACTCATGCTAAATTGTTCACATCACTTAGCGCAGTGCTGAAGAACTCTATCAGTAATGTATACCAAGAGGACTGCATCTTTCAGCCTCTCAAATGGTCAGAGTCTTGGCTAACTGAAAATATGAACTTATGCAGTTCCATTTGCACCAACGTTTAACTTGGTTTTAGATTCAGCATAAACTCGTAAAGAATCAAAGAGGGCTTTACGTACCATGGAGGGTGAATACGAATCAAGTTCCCAACTTCAAGCTCAACATCACTACAAACTCTTGGACTAAAAATAATTGTCTGTTTACTCCCTCCATCTTCAATAGCTGATTCATTGCCCCCTGTCCAGTTGTTCTACAAAAAAAGACATGCATCTCCGACCATTATATAATACTTCTGACCACAAATAGTGACAATGCATATTCTCTTTATTCCCCTTGAAGAACAAAGGGAGTGATAGGGAGAGATGGATATTAGATAATGATGAACGAACAAGAAGAGTGGCATATTGAAGTTCTGTAGAAAATCCTTTAAGAACTGCAAGTTCTTAAATTTTATAATAGTCACTACCTCAAGAACAGGTGATCAAAGTATATTTTGAAAACAATGTCCAGCAAGGTTAGATTGCATAGTTCATTTGATATGAATTATATCCAAGAATATGGACTTGTGATGACCACAAAAATCTAATTATTGGAAGCTTCAAGCATTGTTAGGGTAGAGAATACCATATAATTTGAAGCATAACTATTACACCTACAGTTAAACACTTTTGTTGAGCAATAGCAATAATTAGCAACTGCGAGACCAAGGTTCAAAAGGTCATACACATAGAACATTACCTCGATGTTATCAACTAACGAGCAATGACAAACAGTCAACTTCGCATCAAGATATCTGGATAGGATTTTAACATTAACACAACCTGGTTCATCTGAGAAATGAAACAACAGTGAATTAAGCAATGAGAACACGCTATCGGAAGCTCTTTTCTGTCAATTATGATTATGCTTGAACGAACATAAGAAATCCAATAAAAGAGAGGTTTTTTACCACTTGATCTAGCTCCTTCCTGTGACCTCTTCAAGAATGCCGTATCTCGTTCTTTTTCAACTTGCATGACTTGCTGCAATTTCCCAAATAATCCAACACTGCAAAATTTGGTACCATAAGAGCATGGTTGGCTTAAAATCTAGATATTTGGAACAACCTCTACCAGATATCAAAATGCATCTGCATGACTAGAAATCATAGTCTCAACATTACCCCTGCAGTCTAGGAATTGCTAACAGACCCCCTTCATTTGATGAAGTTGCACCTATAACTTCCTGAAACCGATCTACCATAGTTTGCCTTTTCTTTTCTGGAATGATAAGCTTTAAATGCTGATAAAAAGCATGCATAAGTATATAACTTAAGATACTTGCCCCTTTCCAGTTGATAAATTTAAGAAGACGAAATTAGACAACAGTTTCGACAAATACACCTCATCATCACTAGATGATCCACTACCCATGGGCTCAGGGGGGTCTTCATTGTCTATGATTCTATCTCCCAATGAAGATAGGCTTCGCTTGGAGACATGATGTGCCCTCCTTCCTCCTGTTCTACTTTGCTGCAGCCAATGGCATAATCAGACTAAGAGCACAGGTCTGCAGCAAAAAGAAGTAATAATGACACTTATTGGCCAAAGAAGAAAGCAAACCATTTGAGTATTTTCTTGCAGCACACTATTCTTATCCTGAAGGCAACCTAAGAGCTCAGCCATTGAATGTTGAATACATCCATGCCCAAGACCTTCTACTTCAGTTGGCAGAATCTCTAGTTGCTTCACCTCATCGCCATGAAATTCATCAAGATGCTCAGTTATTGAATTCCCTTCACTTTTGTGCTCCATAACTCCAGAATTTTCCGATTCATGAACTTTAATCATAGAAATGGGAGGCCAAGAGACCCCTTCCTTCAGTGATTGGAAACGGAATGAAAATTTTGGCCTGGCTTTGACTTTGAGACCTGTGGCAGTAGATAACCTAATTCCATCAATATGGAACTTATAAGAGAAAAAGGTCATTCTATCAAAGATTCAAAAGCATCCAGAAAACCACATCTTATCTCAGACCCAACAGCAAGTTATACACAGATAAAACTCATTAAATGAATTAGCTACCTCAATGATAGTCAACCCACAGGTGTAGTTATAAGTTATAACCTTATGAATAAAATGCACTATTGACAGTCTATGGGTGTCCAAGTATTTTAGCGAAAGGAACATCAAAATCTGAAATAAATACTGAATTTTACCTTCCAAAGGCTTAGAACTAGAGCATACATGAGCCTGTTATGCTATCCTACTGCCAGAAAAAAGGACTAACAAATAAAGCCTTTTCCAGTCATGTACTTATTCATACATATATTTTAATGAGTAAATTTTCAGAATGAGAGCATATCACAGGTAACATGGAATATTAGAACAATTTAGGCAATTAACCGACAAAGTGACAAGTTCTGAGGAACTAAACCTTTTACATTGAGTAAAAACTTTTACATTGAGGTACTAAGGAATATAAAAGGGACGGGATAACATATGGTAGAACCTACATTTAAATGATACGAAAAACAAGTAACACATAAAACCAGAAAGCACAAACATGCTTAAAAACAAGAGCAGACTCTCCCAACTCATAGTCTATTTCTTCCCCTGAAACCTTTACAAGCACGACAAAGTTCCACCCGGAAAAATATCATGTAAATCAAACATTAGTGTATAAGATCTATAATAAAATATACCCTCAGAAGATTTAATTGGTCTGGAATAGATAGCATAAGACGATGAACTGGAAGCATTTTCATTCAAACGAACCAGTGACTCAGCTTCTTTGTTTACTGCAGACCATGTATCTGACTCATCTTTCTTTTCATTTCCAAAGCTATGACAGTTAACTTTCTGTGACTTTTGAGCATCTACCAGAGATGAAGCTTCTCCAAATACATTGTTCTCCTGCCAAAACTTATTATCTGAAGTTAAAAATCTCTTGAACAAAAACCTGATACCATGAA
The DNA here is from genome assembly GCA_036897405.1 of Pelargonium myrrhifolium. Classification (NCBI taxonomy): domain Eukaryota; kingdom Viridiplantae; phylum Streptophyta; class Magnoliopsida; order Geraniales; family Geraniaceae; genus Pelargonium; species Pelargonium myrrhifolium. The sequence goes on along the minus strand of JAYMTK010002322.1, from coordinate 8,203 downwards.
CAAAACCAGGCCACGTGATCATCAATTGAACCTTGAATGTATACCTCATCATCAGATATCCTCTCCACATCCGAGTCTGATGCATATGCCTTTTCTGGGGAGCAGCTAAGATCACTGTCATTCTGGAAGTCAGGAATTTGCAGATCTTCTGAAGAGAAACCCGCTTGCTTCTGATTATAGCATTATTGTGACAAGTAACTTTTTGAGTACTTTGTGGCTAGAAACAAAATCATAAATCACAAATACATAAGAGGTTCACGTGCCTTCTGTGATAAACTACTAGTTTTCCTCCCATGAAGTAGTTCATCTGTACCTGCACCACAAACAAACACTCAGTGTTCTGAATAGCTGGCTAGCTGCTTGATGATAATCATAAAACTGCAATTGTAGTAAACAGCATGAAAACCAGGAGACAAGCTTCGCAACATTCAAAACTGTGCAAGTACAGTAATTCAATAAGAGCAAGCTTAACCAGGCACCTCTGAGGGATGCAAATTGCGATTGAAGCCCCAACTTTCTCTACCAAAACACAAAAACATAGTTCAAATACACATAAATCATTGCAGTTTGGAATTGCAATCTGGAATTAAAATTGGAAGAATAAGGAATCGGCATAAATTTACAAAAACCAGGAGAATAAGCAAAGTGTCACAACCTTGCTCTCTGCTTGTTCGCTCAATGAAATACAATCTTTTGGCCAACTGCAATTGAATTCCTCTTCGTCTACAAGTTGCATAAACAAAATGAAAAGTATATTCAAAACATCGATGAATGAACTCTTAATCTACGTACACATACCAATAAAAAAAATCTATATTAGTGGAAAAATTACCAGAAATGCTCAGATCAGAATCTGGATTTTCCTGCATCAAACATATCAGAAGAAACAAACGATTAGCCATTCTTCTCCACGAAATTTCTTTTTCCGAGTAGAAAAAGCTTAGGTGAAGACTAGGGTTTTACCGGGAATCCGTTTTGCCGCCACATTTGCAAATTTTCTAGAGAGGAAAAAAAAACGGTCGATTCCAATTTTAGCTTCAGTATGAAAATATGAACAAATCAGGTGAAGTTTAGAGTTTTTTTTTTTTTAATATATTTATTTGTTAGAAAATAAAAATAAATAGAAACATTTTTAATATGAAAATATTCTTGAAAAAATAATATGAAAATAAAAATCCAAACGACGCCAGCACAGTACGAAACGGCGGAAACTAATTGCTTTCCTAGTTTGGTTTGGTCCCAGCTAATTAAATCACCCACTAAATCAGTTTAGTTTCCATGTTACGCAGTACACGACCGACCTCTTGTAATAATGTTCTTCACCGGATAGGATTCAGAAGTCAACGTACATTCGTCTTATCGAACGTCAATAAAGAGTTACATGTTCTAGGTATAATAGTCTCGTTTGCACCTGATTCTTTCACAACCCGCCTCTCAAATCAAACCCGCGCAATTTTGAAAATTCACTTTCACGAAACTCAAAACAAAATAAAATACCCATTTTTAATTTTTAGTTTATTACACAAGGAAAAGGACAGAGCAGAGCAGAGCAGAGCACTGACGAGAGAGGAGGTTGAGAATCGAATCGGCGATTGATCGATGAAGATATCGAAGAGCAAAACCCTAAAGAGGAGCAACAATGGCAGAAGAGCAAGTGGCAAGATGAAGGGCACGCTGGGGAGGCACTTGCAGCTCCAGCTAGGGCAGGTCTCTCTCTTCCGTTACCAAGCTGCTTCTTCTTCTTCTTCCATTTCCAATCCCTCGCTCTTTCACAATCTTCGCGACACTCAAATACCAGATTCGCTCTGCCTCGATTCCAATTTGGCGGCCACCGGTGATGCTGGCGAGGATGCGGTTGTTGACGAGAAAGATTGCATTCTCAGCCAGGACTTCTTTTGGTAAAAATCTTTCTCCATCTGTTTCGCTTTTTTGCATTTGTATGTACGAATTTATGATGATGAAGGCATTTGGGTTGATGAAACTGGAATTAGCTGTAAGTTTGTGGCAACTGTGATGTGAATTAGTGAAGAAGTCTATGCATCCCCAAATTTAGAGAAGCAATTGAAGTGATAGGGATATTTTCAGTTTCTAGATTATTAGGGTTTCATGACACTCCCAACGCATTAAAAGGAAGAAGTAAAAATTGTCTCTTATCTACATTACACTGTGGGCACTGGATTGTTGTGATAACCTATCAATAATTGTGTTTCTTCTGGGTGTCCTGTATTTGGACTCGTGTTGGGAGTTGGCAAAGATCAATTGAAGCTCAATGTGTTGGAATTCAATATATTTTTGTGTTTGCTCTTTTACTTTTATGGTAGATAGACAGTATGCTGAAAGTCTGATTAGCTACATTTTTTAATTTTTTGGTGATTTTTTTGTTTATTTTGATAATGCAGCACTCCCGATTATATCACCCCGGATAATCAAAATACATTGATCAGCTGGGATAGCAACAAGGTAAATGTTGTTGAAGTTTAAGTATCTTATGGATGGTATGATTTGCTTTTGTTCTGAATTTGATAACTCTTTGATTTTCCAGGAAAACACACCTTGTCCGAAATCACCAGTAAAACTAACTACTGGAAAAAGCAAATTACTTCAGAATGGTAAGATAATAGTGGTTGTGAATTTGAGTTTATTTGTATTACTTTCCTAGTTTATATATGTTATTCACTTCATGTAATGTCCATATCGTTACATATGGATATGTTCTCAAGTAATTATCTTATTTAGTTATTCGGTGGTGGAATAAGATGCATAGATTAGAAAGCTACCCTAACTTTTTCAATTTGAATACCATACTTGTTTCAGATAGCATTATAGTGCCTCTCAGTCCTACCTTGTTCGGTCAACAATTAGAAGACATTACTGAGGATATTTTTGGCGAAGATGAGGAAGAAAAAGAGAAAACCTTATTAACTGAACCACAAAAGAAGCAGAATTATGTTTCACAATCTGCAGTTGCGTTACGCTGTCGGGTTATGCCTCCTCCTTGCATTAGTAATCCTTATGTACAGGAAGCTTCAATGGATATAGATCGGTTTGGCAATCAAAGGTTAAAGTGTGCAGGTATGGTTCTATTTAGGTATATCATTTGTTTATCCACCGTGAATTACAACTCAGTATCTTACTGATTAAAGTTAAAAGGAAATATGCATAATCTGTATAGTGTAATTTGACTTGGGGCGTCTCGTTGTTTGAAATTCTTTCTTCTATTTTCTTTTGCATCTTTTGTGGTAAGAGCTCCTTGCTAAAGATCCCATATTAATTGGATTATTTCATTGTACAATCTCCAGGATTATTCCCCTCAGTCATAGGTGGAGATGGCCTTTCACGTTATCACACTGATTTCCATGAGATTGAGGTCTGTGCTCAGGTTAAATTATGAGATTTGTTATACTTGGTATGCAGACTGCAGTAGCTAAGATCATATTCTAAAGTCTCAACCTTCGTGTCTTATTTATTAAGCTGTGTTTCCTTTCCAGCAAATTGGTACTGGGAATTTCAGTCGTGTTTTCAAAGCTTTGAAGAGAATTGATGGTTGCATGTATGCTGTAAAGCAAAGCACAAGACACTTGCATCTAGAAACAGAAAGGTAGGTGTTTTATTCATGTGTGTTTACACTTGCACACATTTCCATTCCTTCTTTTAGCAACTAGCTTACTTAATACTGTCGGCAGGAGGAAAGCTCTAATGGAAGTTCAAGCTTTGGCAGCTTTAGGTCTGTACATAAATTATTAATTAGTTTTTCTGTTCATTCTCTATAAGCATTGCTTTTTTAACTGTTTTTATCAACTCGGCTTGTCAGGGTTTGATCAAAATGTTGTTGGGTACTATTCTTCTTGGTTTGAAAATGAACAACTCTACATCCAGATGGAACTCTGTGATTATAGCTTATCCATCAATAGAGCTTCAGAATCATTCGCAGAGGGAGAAGCACTAGAAGTGTTGCACCAGGTCAGTATCTTCATCTATGATCCTAATGCTAGAAAATAAACATCATCCCTTTTTGGTATTCTCAATAGTCCAGAACGGAACATTTTACTCATTGTATTATCATGATTTGGATTGCAAAAAGTTCACTTTTTTACCCCTTTACTCTTTTTAATGATTTGTTTTCATATACTTATTTTTTTTTGGTTTTTCTTAATGTTATGAAGGGTTGCCACAATGTTTGAAACACCTAAATGTAGCTAATTATCACATTTTATCGGAACATATTTTTAATTTCTCATTACCATTCTTAAATCAATACTCATACAGATTGCGAAGGCATTGCAGTTTATACATGAGAGGGGAATAGCTCACTTAGATGTAAAGCCCGAAAATATTTATGTCAAGAATGGAGTTTATAAATTAGGTGACTTTGGCTGTGCTACTCTTCTTGATAAGAGCCTGCCAATTGAAGAGGGTGATGCACGTTATATGCCTCAAGAAATCCTGAACGACAACTATGATAATCTTGACAAGGTCGATATCTTCTCCCTGGGTGCTTCTATCTTTGAGCTCATCAGAGGTTCACGTCTGCCAGAATCAGGGCCTCAGTTGTCGAATCTTAAGGAAGGGAAATTACCGCTGATTCCTGGGTATTCAATGCAATTTCAGAACTTGCTAAAGGTACGAAATATTTCTTTATTTCATTTGGATGTAGAAATATAGGGAATCAGCATTAGATTTGAGTCGAATCAATTGTTTGGATAACCTCAGAATTTGGATTTGGCTCAAATCTAATAACATTCAAAACATGCCCTACAACTTGAGATTTCAAATGACAACTCTAACCTTGTCATTTGAAAATTATATGATTTCCCAAACATGGTATTTGTATTTGAATTCCAAATTTCAAATAAAATCAAATCCTAGTTCCCAAACGCACCCTCAAGAAGCCTCGTTCTCTGTACTTTTGATACAGCTTTGAAGTTGTATGGATACAATAGCAATACCATCATCGTCACTGAATCATTATTCTGATCATTTGATGCATCAGGCCATGGTGAACCGGGATCCTAATAAACGGCCTTCAGCTAAAGACATTGTAAACAATCCAATTTTCAACCGGATTCAGAAAACGGAAAAACACAAGTAAAGCCACAACTGGGTTATAACTTATGATTGGGAGGTGGCTGCACTTTTTTTGTACATGTCTGCTGTCTACGAATGGCTAAATTTTGTTGCCAATACGCATTTTGGTTGCCTATGCACCAATTTTCCTTCATCCACTCCTGGTATGGTGCAGATTTTGTAAATTTTGAAAAGAGAATGTCTGATGGTTCCTTTTACAGGAACCATCACAGTTTATTCATTTATCTATCGTTAATGTCAGCATAACTTGCACGGCCGCTTTGTGGGAAGAAAAGTTAAACACTTGAAGTCATGAACCAAATGTAGGATCTTAGAACCGTATTTTCTTTGTATTGTGTGGCTACTAGTTTCTATCAATGCAAACAAAAGCACACGCAGATACATTTGTATTTGGCCAGAATATACTGTTTCTGTTTATGGATTCGAAAGTGCTATGTAACTTGTCCTGATTCGGATAATTTAACTTATTAATTCTCTTCTCAACATATAGCGAATATACGCATGAACGAGTGTATTCTCTTCAAGCAGTAAATGTTACAACACAAGATCTTAGTGCGTGTTTGACAACACTATTATCTCTTTGAAGAAGTGCCACATACAGTAAAAACTGAAAAATTGCTCTTCAAAGGATAAAACTTCTGTAGACCTCTTTTAAGGAGCTCATTTCCGTAGGGGTCATGACCCTGTTGTGGGTATTTTGGTTAACTTTAAAAAGAATAGATGAAATACTATAAAATTTCTAGTTATATTTGATTTGAATATGTCTTTTATGCTGTATTTGGTCCAAAAGGAATAGATGAAAGAACTAAATCTGAATCTGCAACTGTTTTGAATAAAATGCAGATTTAGTCGACATGATTCGCCAGGTCAACTAATTATTTTGTAATATATTGATATTTGATTAAGAAATGGACTTTTTGTTTGCAAATGATTTGTCGAAGAAATCGACTGTATCTGGTATTTTATAATAATTTAAACTACTCAGTGAATGAAGTTGGTTATATTCCATGAACATCGTACAAAATAATCATCATTCAAATTCAATAAATTAATTATCAATCTTTAATTACTCTATATCAATTTGTTCATTTCAATAATTGATATCTTTTGACAATTTTATTCGAACATATTGTCACTCGAAACTTAATTTCCAGCTTCTTATTATAATCGTCAATTTATCAAATATAAAAGTGATTTTATTTCAGAACAACCTCTTCAAATTTCTTACAGTTTTTTATATAATTTTTCAGTAGCTTACCAAGCAAGTTCTTAAAAACCTTAATTTTCTTTGAATTTTGTGTGTGCTAACTTTTCTATTGGACACAAAACACTCAAAAAAAATTCGCCTTTAAGATGCTATATAATCTAAGATATGCCAACACCACCACCAACCAATAGATCCAAAGCCAATACACGTTTCTTTAGCCATTAATTAATTAGTACTAATCTGAGATTAGAAGCTAGAAAGCTACTTTGATTACAAATTTTTAATATTTTAACATGTAATCAAAGACAAGATTTGCAATAATTGCTCTAAATTAATGTAAATGCAAAATGTTTATGTTTGGCTCATGTGGACCGGCGACTTCTTGGATAATTTATTTGATGGTAAAGTGGACATGGGATGGAGTAACAAATTTGCCAACATTTTCTCTTAATTACGTTATGAATTAATTGGGTATCAAAATTATAAAATAAAATAAAATGCTTGTCAATATCACAATAGTAGGATAGTGAAAAATAAAAATAGAGAATATAGAGGTCACCTTCTACTTATTTGTCATGGTCGGGATTTTGCAAGCATCATCTATTGCTAAATGCCAACAACCTGTTTTACAATTATATTCACAATTCAGAGAAGACAATTATTCTCAGAAATTATAATTTCAGTGACAACGTTAAAGTGAAGTAAACAATATTAAATGTTTAAAATTTGAGTAAAACGTGTATCAGTTGATTGATATAACTTTATATAGTTGCAACTTAATCAAACCAATGAAGTGATGACACTTCATTAAATTTCACTTATACCCACCCAAGTGAATTTGTGGGAGCGGGGCGTCCCGTCCAGATCTATGATTTTAAATGAGGTGTCACCACCTTATTAATGTAATTGATATAAAATTATATCAGTCAATTGATACTCATATTACTCTTAAATTTTATGTATATAGTATCGTGACATATTTGTTTTTTATACTTTTCCCCCTTAAAATTAAGTTACTACGACTAAAAAGTCATATATAATAGTGACATGCATATTTTTCATAAATGAACTTTCACCAAATGTACAAATAGTCTTACTTTATCAAATTTTATATAAATAGATACATGAACTATTAGTTTTATACAAATAGGTCTTCAACACTAACAATGTTAAAAAAGTTCGTTAATGTATGTTCATGTGATAGAATCGTGTAACATAGTAAATTTTGTAACTTATACAGAGAGAAAGATTGTGCAACAAAGTTGACTCAGACCGACCTGAATGAAAATAAATGACCCGAGAACCGAACCGAATGGTATTCGGATCTTAGTAGGGCCAAAACAATATGAAAATGACATAATTCAATAATAGAAAATTACATTTCAAAAAAAAATGTCGCGTGGACTGTAGCGAATTTTTCACAATCTTGTGTTTATATAAAATAAATTTGAAAATATGACATAAGAAAGAAAAATAATTTTCGTTCAACTATATTAAAGACAAACAATATCAGTCAATGTTTAGTTCATAGTCAAGTCAATATAAATTGCACGTCACTTGCTACTATGGTTGTGTAAAATTGACCCAACTCGTTGACTCGAACCGATCTGACTTGACCCATCAAGACTAGGAACGAATGAGTTCGACCCAAATATTTTTTTTTAATACTAGTGATATGAGAAAAATATATAATTTTAACTGATTTGTGGTTTAAATTTATTTTATAATTACCCATCAAGACAAATTGCTTTAACTTTCTCCCATTAATTTTATTTAAATAAAAAAAATCCTCAAAACATATATATATAGGGCAAAATGCATATCAGTTGCAACTTAACAAAGCCAATGAGGTGATGACTCATTTAAAATCACTTATACCCACCCAAGTGAATTTGGGGGAGCGGAGCGACC
>JAYMTK010002321.1:0-14138 GCA_036897405.1 Pelargonium myrrhifolium | reverse complement strand
TGATGACACGCTCGAGATCAAGAAATCATATGATCCGGACCATACGAGTATGACAATCCATGGCTCATGTTCGGATCAAGATATCAAGGACAAAGGGATCGGACACTACATCTCTCTCAAAGTTCTAACTATGAAATTTGAAGGAACAAATGAATGAAAAGGATAATCACTCTTAACCCTTATGTACTTGTCACTTAAAACAATTGCATCCCTAAAACTTTTTTTGAAAATACACAACTCTATTGTACTTGCCATAATCCAATAATCCATTATGTTTGTTAAAAGTAATTGAAAACACTATCTCTCATCACATGTATTTGCATACGACTTCTATTTTATTAAAACTTTCGTACTATCATTCATCATTACATATTCAATATCATTAAAAAATAACGAATATTTCGGTGCCGGAAACTTCCCTTAAGATGGTAAAAAATCCATAATTTATTTGAGTTTTCTAACTTGTCTTTTTAATTAATCAATTGAAACTAAGATGAAATGATAAACAACTAACATATCTTCAAGATTTGCATATTATGTCAAAAACTGCGTATGTACCTAATAACCAGAAAACATTTTAAGCATGACATTAACAAAATAAAATTACAACTTTGTGAACTATAAATAAGAATACCGCTTGCCAATAAAAAGGAAAAAAATCTAGAAATAACATATAATAATTGGAATTCATACAAAAATTACATAAAATTTAAACTTGATACAAAATTTTGAATCTAACCTCTTATTAACAAGTAATTGGTACACCACATATAAATCCAAAATAAAAATTCAATTCGATCCGGTGTACTTTTTCAGCTTAGATCCAATTGTGCCCGACTTTAAATTCAACTTTTGAATTAGTTCAATTGTGTAACTTACACGTGAACATTATGTTTATTGTTTGCAAGTTTGCAACAATAGCTAATGTAAAAAAAAAATACATTTTATTACCGAATCTCATGAATTGAAATTATAGATCGAGTGTAATTCAAAATTCAAAATTCAAAATTTTGAATGTGAATGATAAATCATGTAAAAATATCGCGCATGAGCTGGAGGCGTACCTCACTATAAATATAAACTTGACCCGTTAATGTAATCCACAAAATCATAAATTTCAATTTCAATATTTTTAGTTAGCAAAGCTTGAGATTTGATTAATGGTCAAAGAATACATAAATAAATGATTGACATTGGGTTAGCGTGGAGCTTACCTCTTAATCAAATCTTAATTATCCATTACCCCAAAATATATAATAAAAAAACAATAAATTTACATAGTTGTATTTACAATAACAAAGCAAATGGAGACATTAATAACCTCGATTCTCCAAGATGCTTTACAATTTATTTAATCGAGTCCTTCCAAAAGCAGAACAAACAGAATAATTAAACACAAGAACCATATTCATTTTTTTTGGCATAAAATCCCAGACTTCCATCATTTGCTAGATCTAAATATACTCATTTATTAGAGAGAGGAGCACCGTACTCCATTCCAACAATTTTAAATTTCACAACATAGAAAAGTACTATGCCAAGTGTCGATCTCTTATTGGCGGACAAGAAAAACCCAACTTGAATTGGACACCTCTCCAACCCGACTCGTAATACCATAAAAACCCATAAACCGTGTGAGTGAGAAGCAGAGAATAGAGCCGACAATTTGAGTCTAGATGTGCATACATTTGAATTTCGTTCTGCATTATTTTACGAGTTAAAGATGCATGAAGTAGACCAAACCACTTCTCTAGTTGTCAAACCGAGCAAACCCACATTCACTCTAGCGGTGAGAATTTTGCATATTAGATCAAGTTCTAGTTGCTAAAACTAATTTGAAATCGACACGAAAATTCTTCAAGCTCATTCAAGGTGTTGGATCATGTATCGAGTATGGTTTCAGTTTTCACCCTAAAATGTTTGAATTTGTATAATCTGCACTGACCCAAAAAAAGAACATGACAAACCTAACTCGAATCAACCATGATTTTCTTCGGTAACATCGAAACGGGTTAAAGTTGAATCAAATTTTGGTGTCCGCGTATTTGAATTTAAATTACCGACTCTAATCAACTCAGACATTTAGCACGTAAAACTCCAAACCCAAATTCTTTTCGGGCCCAAATTGAATCAGGCATTTTTGAAACCGACCCGACCCGACCCGCATCGAGAGCTCTAGGAGCGACAAAGGGAGGTCCAGTTCTGAGAACAGAAACCGGGAAGGGGACAGTGAGACAAAGACAACCCATTATGAGACCCATCCAGACTTGTAGTGTACACACTACAGACCTCTCTCTCTCTCTCTCTCCTGCTTAGGTAAAACCATCTCTCTCTCTCCCTCTCTCTCGAAATCCCAATACTCTTTTTTTCTCAACGCCTCACCTAAAGCTTCTGTTACTTTTTCTGCTTCTTGATCCGTTTACCTCCAACAGCACCTTTTCCTTTTCAATTTCTGGCATTTTCTCGCTTCCCAAACAGTCACTGAACTGTCACAGTTGCTATTTGTGGTGGGGAGGAGATGATATGAGAGCAGTGGGTGGTACCAGCAAGCACTTTTACACAGGAATCACATGTTTCGGCAACTGAAATGGTTTATTGGTTCAAACCATAAGAACTCGCTCAAGAGGCTGACCAATGCGGCTCAGCCTCCGCCTCAGCCGCCGCTTGCCTTGGACGCTGTTCAGGAGATTTCCGTTTACATCCACAGGTTTCACAATCTCGACCTCTTTCAGCAAGGGTGAGTGAGACCAGCCTCTACTTTGTTAGGTTCTTGTGCCCCCAATTTTCAGTTTCGTTTGAAATAAAATTGTTTCTGATTGTGTGATAATGGTGATGATGCAGATGGTATCAGATTAAAATCACTACAAGATGGGAGGAGGACACTGAAAACACTGCTCCAGGGACGCCCTCGCGAGTGACTCAATACGAAGGTATATGACTATATGAGGTGATTGATTGGAGTAGTTATCGTGCTATTCCAGTATTCTGTTTGGTATTGCACTTTGGTAATCTGTGTTAGCAAGATTTTGTTGATGTAATTGTGCCAAAAATGGCTTTTTACATTGGAATGAAAGAATATGTAGAGTAATTGATGGATATAGTTGGTGTTTTACAGTGTCATGTTGGCTGGATATGAGTGTTTAGATGTGCTGATAATGTTAAACGAGTTAATAATAATTCATCAAAATTTATAGAGTAAAAATGATGGCATTTTTTCATGTTACCTACTTAAACTTAAATGAAATACAAATATATATCTCCATGCCACTTGTGTGACTAATTTTGATAGTTTTAGAAAGTTTAAGGCGATCTTCTATTTTGAAGTCGTGGGTTCCAGACTTCCAGCAATTGAAATAGTCTCTTTGCAAAACTAGGGGTAAAAGACCCCGCAATGGTGATAGCCTCTTACACTGGGCCACCCTTTACTAAGGGCCACTGCAATACTCTTTGCATATTTATGGATATTTTAAGTGCATAATGAAAATGTCATGTTGTCACATCGTTTCAAATAGTTGATTGTACTTGTTTGAGTGGTAGTTCCTGAAGTGGGCTCTGAAGATGCATATGGAGTTTGGAAGATTGATGATACTGACAACAGTTTTTCTACTCGGCCTTTCCGAATCAGATTTGCAAGACAAGATGTATTTCTATCTATCATGGTCTCATTCAACCTACCCCTTGCTAAATACGAGGTAGCAGTGTTTCTTTTTCTTTGAGATTAAAAAGTATATATTTTAGAAATAACGAAATTAGCACATGACATTTTTGCAAAGAAAACACTTTTCACTCCTTTTCATATGAATAATGCTTCATTATTAACATAGTTTTGAGGAGTATGTGTCGCATATCTTTGGAGTTTGGAGGCTATTTATACCCTAAATCTCAAAAAGTGAAATGCACAATTTCTCTTAAGTCTAAACATTAAATAATTGGTCTATTTAGAGAGATTAAGGGCTGATACAAACTTTACTTTTCAGGGTTCCTCGACATCTGCTGTTATTTTGAAGTTTGAGCTATTGTACACTCCCTTTGTGCAGACTGGGTTAGTAAGCATCAACACTATTTTTCAAATTATGTTTAAATTTGTTTTCAGTGGAAATCTATTTTAGGTCTACCCAATAGGGAATTTTTCCTACCCAAAGTGCAGATTGAATCCATCATTCCCATTTAATTTAGGGGAATGATACTATTCCAACCAAGTAGAAATGGTTAAGCTTGAATTCTATTTTTCCATTGGCATACATTGCCCAGGCCTTGCCAAGTGCATGAGAGTGATGCTTTGTATGGATTTAGTAGTTAATGATGCATGCGTGATATTATACAAAGTAGAAAGGGTATCTCTTGAAGTGGGTGAAATAAGTCCCACATTGGTAAAATATAAGATAAAGTGGCTACATGTAATGGTGTAAGAAAACCCTACTAATAAGGTTGACTTTTTAGCAATGGAAGCCCAAACCATTATATGTGGCCTATTATTGAAACGTAACAGTATCCATGTACTACTCCCCGAACAATGAATTTGCAGCTCTTTCTGCACAGATCGGATCAGCCTTCTCTGGATGCATGTGCAGTCCATGAGTTTCGAGTTCCACCTAAAGCTCTTCTTGGGTTGCATTCTTATTGTCCTGTTCATTTTGATGCTTTTCATACCGTTCTTGTTGATACAAGTGTGCACATCACTCTACTGAAAGCTTACAGGGCTCAGCCAAAGGTAGCCAGGTTTGTTACATACCTAGTTTTAGCTCAAACTATTCCAATTTTATTTATGTTTTTGCTGTCTTTTTATTTTATTATTTTTTTTTTCAATTATTTCAGTGATTGTGCTGTTGAAGATGCCGCTGCTGAAGAATTTGAGGGTTTAGATCTTGAACAAGTACGTTCTCCCACACTGGATATCCTTTTAACTAAGGACTTAGCCTGTCTCTCTTGGTCAGCTAGCCTCTTATTTCCGCCCTGCATCTGCTTGTAATGTGTTTGCCACTTACTATAACCTTTTTAAAAATGGAAAGGTGCATGCAAATTCACATATCAGATTACCTTCTCAAGTTAGTAAGCATCTTATAGAGCTTAAAATTTCTGATGTGTATACTATATACTAGTTGAATATCTTACTGGCAGCTTAGTTGTAACTTCATTCTTCTACATAACTATCATAGGTGTACTAGAATATGCATTGTGAATTTTTTATGTTGCATTTGAAGTATGGTTAGTTGTTAGAATACTGAAAATGAGAAAACAGCTCTTTCTTGCATTTGCTTGTGGTTGAATGTTACTTTCCATCATTTTTTTTAAAGATGTAACATTGATGTAGTTAGTATCTTCCATCTTTTTAAATATGTTCTCTCATTAACCTAGGTTGGAGGATAGCTTTGAAAATCTCTCTTGGCCATTATTTAATTTATGGATTGGTTATTCTCGTGGAAAGAGAGCTTCTTGAAGTGGCATTTAGTGGCAACATGTTTAGTGGAACAGTGTGCAACGTGTGGTACAATACTATAATATAATTAAGATAAATAACAATAAGGGTTTAATGTATATCAGTTGACTGATATTAAGTTATATCAGTTGCACTAATAAGGTGGTGACACCTCATTTAAAATCATGGATCCAGACGGGTCGCTCCGCTCCCCCAAATTCACTTGGGTGGGTATAAGTGATTTTAAATGAGGTGTCATCCCCTCATTGGCTTTGTTAAGTTGCAACTGATATAACTTTATATCAGTCAACTGATATACATTTTACTCATAACAATAATCATACTATACTTTATTAATAATATTGTAGAATTACATTTAAGATATGAAAGGAAGTAAATACTTAGAAAAAGCAAAGACTATCAGTGTGATAGTCTTCAAGAGAGAAGAGAAGAAATAATAGACAATAAGAGATAGACAGAATGAGAATATAGATAAGAAAGAAAAAGGCCTAAGCCATTACAAAACTGTACACTATTATCTAACAATCCTTGCTTTAAATACGCAATAATTAGAAACTACTCATAACCTCTTACACTTATCTGAAATATAACTTTCAATCACTACATATTATCTTGTATTGTCATACATGTTACATGGACAAGGATGATCGTAAGAATTTAAAACTTAATTGTGTGGTGTTACTTCTCACATGTGAGAGTTTACCAGCTATTTCAAGTTGCTTTCGACAAATGGACTCTTAGTAAAAGGTCATTAACAATTAGTCTACAGATGTTAATATACCTGGAAAAAAATTCTGGACCTGGAAACCCTTTCCCTGCCCATATTGTGTCACTAGTTAATGTGAAGAAACTGAAAAAAAGAACTAGTTGTATCAAGCTTCAGATCGAAGCTTGTGGAGATCAATGAAGAAAGAGGCTCATTCAGAATAACTGGTTTCCTTTTTGGCTCCATGATCACAATCAGTTCAGATTGGCATTTGGAACATAATCTATATATATATATATAGAAGTAATTGGTTCCTTAATATGTTCATCTGTTTTTCTTACATCATAACTTGTATTGGATATTTGCATTAAGTGAACTTCTCATAACGCTGCATCATTTTCTGGTTATGTTTAATTGTTTATCACTTATTTATTTAAATTTGAACTATGCTATATCTGGGACCAGTTTATGATCTCCTGTTTATTTAACAAAAGCATAAACATATTTGGTCTGTAGTTTTATTTTTCTCAGTAAAATGTTGGACAGTATTATCTCTAGAAAGTAAACTCAGAAGGAAAAGTATGTCTTCAAAAAGTGAACTAGGAATGTAGTTTCAACACTCACCAGCTTCATTGTGCTCCCATCTTACAGACCTTAATGGGTTTTGGAAGGATACCTATTGGCATATTTTTGGGTTTAATGAGATTCACCTTAATAGCTTTGACAGAAAACCTGTATTTGTTTATTTATATTCCAAAACTAGATACATTATGTATACGATATGATTTATAAGATCAAGAAAAGCATAAGCAACCACAAAATCTCTCAAAGCTATGTTATTCACATATATTTGGCTTTGAAGCTGCTAATGCGCACCTTATTGTTTGATTAATCTAGTACCTAATTTTCATTCTTTTAATGCAGGCAAAATATGTGACTGATCATGCATTGGATCAGGGTGCTCCTGTGGATTCAAAAGAGATCATGCTTGTAAAAGCATTGATAGCTGCCCAGAATATACTTCTTAAGGAGCTAAGAATGCTCAGCAAGGCAATTGACCAAGCAATTGATTTGACTGATTTTACATCCAAACTGGATGATATGAAGTTGTTTGGTTCAACTTTGGGAGCAAAAATGGGTACTGCTGGTGCTGAAGTTTCACGTGATTTTCCAAGCGTGGTCCAAAATGGTGTTGAGGTCCTTATTTTGTTTCTTGCATGTGACAGCCTTCTATTTGATTTATTTATTTGTTGCATGGTTTTATAAGTATTGCTTAATATGTATATGTTTTCTTCCCTTGATCAGAAAGCAATCAGCATAATTGATTTTCAAAGCGATATGTTGCTTTGCTCCATATCTTTGGATGATCTATCAAGCTCTTTCTCTCTATTGGGCCATCAAATGTCATATTTGTGGAATACCTTTATGAAATTTCACAGGTATGTTATGTACTCTTCATTTTAGTTTGGTTTAGAATCTAGTAATCTACTATTTTCTAAAGTCCAGTGATTGATTTTATAATACGCTGTTGTGCTCACATTTTTCTAATATCAGCTCACCTTTATGATTTCTATTAATTTGTTATAGATGATTTTCTATTATAACTAATAAAATAAGTTCCGAGTGTAATTATATATGACGCGTCATATGTTGTACATTCTTATTGTTTTATCATTCTCAGTATGTTTTCAGTATTCTCATTTTGAAAAAAAAGTTTAAAAAATCTCAAGTGTAGCATGGCACTGATTTAGGGGTAGGTTTTCATCTTCCTTCCCTTCCCAATGCCCTCTCTGAGTAGTGCAGTTAAGTTCTTTTTTCCCTTTATCTTCTTCCTTGTTCCTCCTTCCTCTCCACCTACTTCCCACCTGTCATTACCACTGTGAGCAGCAACCTCCACCTCACCTTCTCTCTTCCCATCTCCCCTCTCTCTATTTGTTCTCATGGTTTTGTTACATTGAACACAAGCTTAGGGCTAAAAATAATGATGAAATTTTTGTTCAAAATTTATGGTTCAGAAGTGAACTCATACCAGACCCCCAAGTGTCATACAACTACATATGTTCAGATGCCATTCAAATTCTGTATTACCAAATTAGAAGCTTTTTATTAAGGGGGATTTAGAATATAATATTCCTACAATTATCCAATAATTTCTTAAAACAAAAACTTGTTGATGTTCTTGAGGCCATGCTACATATTGTGTTATACTTCCTTTCTTTTTCTTTCTTTTTTTTTTTATATGTTTATTTACCAACTATTGTATCTGCACTGCAGGGCAAACAGAAAAAAATTATTGGAATATCTGCATGATGTCTGGGCTAATGATCGGAGAGCTGAATGGTCAATGTGGATGGTTAACTCTAAGGCTGAGCTTCCTCTTCAATATTTGAGTAGTGGGGCTGATGAATTTTCTCACCATGGTCTGCGAAGCAAAGCTATGGGATTGCGGAGGTTAACTGAAGATGTAATACTAGTAATTCTTGTGTGCTCTTCATGCTTCCTTATCTTTGTGTAAAAAATGTCATGTTTTCCTATGCCATAGTTTGAGATTACTGTCTGCCTCCACATCCCCCTTTTAGTAGTCTTGGTAGAATGTTATTCAGTGCACAGTTGATTGATCTTCCTCATTTATTTATCAGTGTCTTTGTGTTTGCACAGCCTAGTCACAGTGCAACTATACGTGCTGAACTTCATCGACAAAGCATAGCACAAATGAAGGTTATCTTTTTTTTTATTTTATTGGAGTATTTTATTGCCTAATTGTTCATTTGTGGAAAGTTTACAAAAAAATGCATTACTTATGCAGATAAACAATAGGTCAATTCAAGATATGCATATATTTAGCGATCCTTTGCAAATGCCTATTGTGATAGTTGAACGTACCATGAATGCTCCATCGCGTGCTGCCAATGGAAACTCATACTTCGTGCATTTAGACCAGAAAGATGTGCATTGCTTACGCAATAGCTTCAAGGCTGTAAACAAGAAACCGGGGGCTAGCTCGCAACAGAATGGCCGCATTCTAAGCATTGTTGTCTTTGTACATGGATTTCAGGCACATACTTTTCTCCCAATGCTTGGCTTAAATTTTTTCATCTTGTTGCTCCTTTCTCCATGTGCCTTTTCTTTTCCCAATATATAAGTGAGCAAATTATTAACTAAGAAATGACATTATAGGTTCCACAATATGCAATTTAGCAAACAGAAAGAAAAAAAATGGTATTGAAAATCCCTTTCCTATAGTAGATGATAAGTGTTCTAATGCAGTCATCACCCAAATGCAGTATCTTTTATAGATCTACTTTGCTGCTTCCTTAACAGAAACATTTGAAATGAAACGACTGCATAAGCAAGAAAAAGGTCAAACATCCGACATCCCATCTAATAATTAGAGTATTAACTTTCAGAAAGCATCTCGTTCCTCTTGTAAAGGGAGTTTAATATTTCAAATATTTGGATAAATAATACCTTCTGTGTACATGGGAATATATACTTTTGCATTGAACTCTATCTGCACTGATTTCTGTTGTCTGAATAGCTCTATTTTTTTTTTAAAAGTCTATTTGATTTGTATTGGAGACTAATTTTACTCCTTACAACTGAAACATCGATAGGGGCATCATCTGGATCTAAGACTTGTTCGAAATCAGTGGCTTCTGATAGATCCCGATGTAGAGTCTCTTATGTCAGAGGTAAATGAAGGCAGAACATCAGGGGACTTCAGGGATATGGGAGAAAGATTGGCTGAGGAAGTGATTGCTTTCATTAAAAAGAAAATGGATAGGGTCTCAAGATCTGCACACTTAAGAAGTATCAAACTTAGCTTTGTTGGGCATTCCATTGGAAATGTCATTATACGTTCTGCATTAGCAGGTAAACACAGTTGAAGCCATGTTATACTATCATTTTAAGATAGTTCAATAAATTTGTGCGTATTTTTTTTTTTTTTGCAGAGAGCATCATGGAACCTTACCTAAGATACTTGTATACATATATCTCTATATCTGGTCCACACTTGGGGTATTTGTACAGTTCAAACTCATTATTTAATTCTGGGCTATGGCTCTTGAAGAAAATTAAGGGCACTCAATGCATTCACCAGCTTACTTTCACAGATGATCCAGATATCTATAATACTTTCTTCTACAAGCTTTGCAAGGTATTGACATGATTTTATTATGCTGAAGATCTTGTTTCAAATTGGCATCTGTAACCACTTTTTTCTCGTGCATTTTCTTCAAAGTCGTGTAACCAAAATATAAAATTTACTTTACCTACTTCACACCTAAACCTTGAGTTTTTTACCCTGTGCTATTAGTTTAAATTGGTTAGATAGGAATTCATATTTGGTTGAAGTGTTCACATATTCTTTTACTAATTTCAGCAGAAGACATTGGACAGCTTCAAGAATATTATCCTGTTATCATCACCTCAGGTAATGGTCCTCATTTGTAGACTAAGCTTGGGTATAATGATAGTGTTTTCAATTGTTACAACTTACTATTTCTTATTAGCTGGAAAACTGAAAGTCATTGTGGACAGCTTGAACCTTCTAATAATCTGTTTCATAGATATATTATAGATAAGCATGTACTGTACATTATATAATATGTCATCCATGTTTCTATATCAGACATAGGATAGGACTACAAATTAAACTCGTAAAAGTTAGACGTCACTTTAATTTATAGTATCTATGGGTTATATTAATTGTGAGAATAATGCTTAAACCCTCCTCTTTCTTCTGTTTTACTAGAAAGGTTTTTACTTTGCCGTAGATTGCTCACAGATTAAAGACAAATTTTTATTATTGAATCTGAGTATATAGCTTTATCTGGCTAATCATACAAGAGATATTAGGTTCGTATTGAACGGTTGACTGTTATTGAAGCGATGAAGTTTCAATCCTTGCTCGAATTGAATTTCTTCAGTTGTACTATAACAGTAGAATAAATTACTTTTGTGAAGTGTCCTTTCCCAATTATCAAATTTCCTGCGACACGGTGCTATAAACTGGTTACAATGTTTTTCAGGATGGTTATGTACCGTATCATTCTGCCCGAATTGAATTCTGCCAAGCATCTTTATCAGACTACTCAAAAAAGAGAAAAGCCTTCCTGGAGATGCTGAATGGCTGCTTAGACCAGATACGAGCTCCCCCGTCAGACCGGGTGTTCATTCGCTGCGATGTCAACTTTGATACCTCCTCTTATGGCAGGAACTTGAATACCATGATTGGACGTGCTGCTCATATTGAGTTCCTAGAGTCTGACATTTTCGCTAGGTTCATAATGTGGTCTTTCCCAGAACTGTTTCGATAGTTGCCTTTGGAGGCTGCATTTAATGATCTTGCCAGTCCATCTGCTCCAGCCTGTCTTTGGCGAGACAAATTGCTTTTTGTGGAGGAGATCTGAGACTTGAAACACGTATGTATACCTGACCACTTGGAGTCTCCCATTGCTGGAATTCTGTTAGCTGGGACCTTCCAGCAATCCCTAGGGCCCTCAGGATTTAAGGCAACCTCTCAATTTGTAGGGGCCAATGCGACGGGTAACGTGTCTATTATAAGGCAACGAATACCGCACACGTGGAGGCGGAGATGACAGGTGTTGTAAATTATGGCTTGAAACCGATTCTGCCTGGGAGGCCCTCTCCCCCCCTCGTTGTACTATACTAAGATCAGAACAGTGATGTAATTACTTCGTCGGGTTAGGATCCATCTTATACATTTTTATTAGATAGCATAATAAACTTAATAGGAGCCATATAGGTTATGTTCTGTGAACAGAAAGTGGAGATTGAACTATTATGTAGTAATAAAATTTAGTTCACTAATCTAACCATATTCAGTATTAGACATGTTATGCTCTCATCTTGAACCCTTGAAATGATACTTGCAAAATGATTGTAGTTTTTTTTTTTTTTTGTTGGCACACCAACACACGGTTATAGGACTCGAACCTGAGATCTCTAATTGAATCCAAGAGTCTTAAATCATCTAGTCTGATTCATATCCTATATTTCCCGGAATATAGCGTAGGCGGGACTCCCACACTTTATGTTTGCAGAGAAGATTTCTATCAAACAACTATACCTACATCTAGTTTAAAAAGTTGGTAATTTGAATCCGAATATGCCAGCATCATTATGGATAGGATGGGATACATTTGCTCATTCTGCACTAAAATCCAAATTTTATCAGATCTAATCCAATCCGAAAAAACTCGATCCAAACCCCTGTTGAATCGGAGATTTGTTTTTCAATCTGAATCCATATTGTCACCTCGAAATTAGATGCTTTTGATACATATGCAAGTAGAGCTTTGAATATGATAAAAAAAAATCCATTAAATAAGGGGACATAATAGATAACAAGAGAGGGTAATAATACACTTCTAACACACAGAACAGAGACTATAAACACAAGAATAACATAATGTAAGAAAATGATTCAACTTAGATACTTTGTTTTTTTTTGTTTTTTTTTTTATACAGAAAGTATAGATATATTTTGATTGAAGAGAAAGTATAGAGCTTTAGATACAATAAAATGCGCACTTTACTATTTATTTTCGCAGAACATCTCCACTGATTCCCCCACCGAGTTATAACAGCATTTGTACATTTGACGATCATTCACAGCTACCCAACTTGGACTATTCGGTATTGTTTGCCCTTTCCAGGAATTCAAGCGCATCAGTCCGGCAATTCATGATCCTGCGAAACACTTCCCTAACTTGGCGCTCCAGTGGATCCAATCCGTTCTTGAAAGCTTCACAAACCTGTCCCAGCTCCTGCACAACCTGTTTGACCTCCGTCTTCTGTTCATCAGTTAGAGGAAACTGAGCTGAATCGACTATGTCTGTAGTGACACGTGCGCATTTCTCGATCTGATAAATCTCCTTCAACAACCCATTAGAGTTACGCCGATCCCGTTTCTTAGATTCCTCAGTGATTCGATCATGAAGTGAGAGAAACGGGACAGCCCAGGACAAATGCCGCTGGATTGAAAAATGTATATTGAGACCCCGGTCCTGGCAAGGAATCGCAGCAACAAGAGCCCACAAAACAAACATGAGCACATAACTCATGGTAAAAACAGTGACGGCAAGCCCATTTGTAGCAGCAATATCATTTGCTCGTGGTGGGACTAAGTTGCTTGCAATTGACTGGAGTTGCTTAGCAGCAGACCAAGAGCGTGAAACACTCCAAGAGAGGGATCGATAATGCCCAGGAGAACGAGTATGATCTTTGCTATTATTGTTCCCAAAAGACCGATTTCGATGAGAAGAAACTGACCCAGTATCTTTCTCCTCAAGCATTGCAAGTGCCAGATCCATTAAAGCTTTCCTAGCTCGACGAAACTGGCCTTCACCAATCACCCTCTGGTTAGAATCCAAGGCACACAGAATAATCTCCAAATGCTTCTGCCACAAACGAATCTTCTCAATCCCATCTCGAGTGGCATTACAAATATCAAGCCCCTTCACACTCCTTTCAAAGAATTCAGAAGTCAAACGATCCAAAGGCGGTTTTGAGAGCTGTGCTTTATTGTTTAACAGAATAACCCAAAACTCCTCCTGGCAGGAGACAAAGATTCCCAGAAGTTTCCTTATCCATTCAATAGAGAGCAATTCTTCAGCACTAACACTTGACAGGTCTTGAAACCGCTCTGCAACCTGTTTTTGAAACAATTCCAGCTCTACTTCCTGGGCACTAGACTCATGATTGGAGTCCATTGAATGTACCTGATCACGCCTAAGGCTCCAAATTGAGCGACCAATTGTGGCAAAAGGCGAAGAAGAACTATGATTCTCTGTAGACGGCATTGTCACAAGACTCAAAACAAAACCTCTGCAGATGCTCAAAATAACCTGATCCCAGATTAATCAAGAAACTCAACTACTCTGTTCGAACAGATTGATCATCCCCAAATCCCACCTTCAGTATTTCCAAAACCAATCATAAACATAAATCAGACCCCAAATTTCTCCA
>JAYMTK010002320.1:0-14139 GCA_036897405.1 Pelargonium myrrhifolium | reverse complement strand
ATAAATCCAATTAAATTAAAATTTTCAATGGTTGAGATGTCATCTAGATAATACATGTGAAAATACATGTATTTACAATACATGAAAAATACTTTTCCATAATATTTTTATCAAGACAACAATACATGAGAGTATAAAAAAAAGGTTCACATTAACTTAATTATAATAAGAGTAAAATAGGTATCAGTTGACTGATATAAGTTTATATCAGTTGCAACTTAAACAAGTTAATGAGGCGATGACACCTCATTAAATTTCACTTATACCCACCCAAGTGAATTTATGGGAGCGGATCGAACCGTTCGGATCCATGATTTTAAATGAGGTGTCACACCTTATTAGTACAACTAATATAAAATTATATTTGTCAATTGATGCGCATATTACTCTTATAATAACAAACATTTATTTTGAGACACGGGAGAAACTATAAATAGTTGATTCTACCAATTTTTCATAAGTTAATACGACAGAAAAATAAGTTCGTACGAATACGAGAAAACTATATAACCATATGTCGCACAAGAGACAGTTCAAGAACATGTGCTCTTAAACCTGGAGATCCCTAACAGAAGGAGACGACCCCTAGTCAAGATTTAAAACCTTGGAAGCCAAATCAAGGGAGGCATTAATTCTAGGAAACTTCAACCTTGGGAGTCAAACCAAAGAGTCTCATCTTTGGACGGCTTTCCATAACCTAACATCGAGAGTTTATTCTTGAAGCCTGATATAAAATATCAATATGGAGACTCAAAGCTTTTTGGGTCCCATTTGAAGAGACAAAGAGTTATACACACACCGTATTGTCCCGATTAACAACCTACGTGAAAGGATATAATATGAAATTAATACACAAATTGAATCATAAGAAATCATAAATAGTCTCAACTTCCTGTAAACAAACCTCAAGAACCATCTTAACAATGCTAGAAGAGTCAACATCCCCACCTAGACATCAGCTCCTCTACACCGTGGGTCGAATCATCCCTGACTTGATCAAGGTCACCACGAATATGTATTAGTCTCTTAACTTATTACTTTGTCTCATGAACCCTATTATCAGTGAATCTCCAATTTTAAACATGGTTCTACCTTCATCTAGTTTTGTTCTAGGGTGAAGAGATGATGGATAAAAATTTACTAAATTTTACAACAAAACTACATTAGAATGATGATGAACCAAAATCTTCACAAAAACCCTAAAAACTATATGGCAATGAAATAAATGAGACAAGAGAATAACTTGATAGGATGTAAAAACATAGGGGTAATTACCGAAGGTATCCCTTATTTCAAACTCGTTTGCACTTGAGCACCCTAAATAGACCAAAGTAACTTTAGACTATCCTAAAGTATCTAATTTGTTATTCGTTACAGTTTCCGTTTGTTACAGTTGGAAATGACCAAATTGATATTTCTTCAACTTCTCTATTTTCTCCAAATCTATGTTATCAAAATCTCTCATCTACATATCTTATCCAAATCATCCATCTTCATTTTCTCCAAATCTTCTATCTTCATTTTTTCTATCTCCTCCAAATCCTTCATCTCCATTTTCTTCAATTCTCCTCCAAATCTTTCACCATCAACAACACATTTGTCTCACTAGCAACCTCATCGGAGCTATCTACAACTAAAAATCAAACCCACAAGCATCACCACCATCAATCTCATCCAAATCTCACATCTATTCTCCATTTTGTCTCTGATCCCAAAAGTCGACGCTGCTTCCGCAGCCGGTTAGAGACAACCTCGTCGTCGGATGCAAGTCTTGAAACAAAGGAAGTCATCGCTGAATGCCCTAGCCTACCATCACTCTCCTCCAAAATACCCAAATCTTATCTCTGTAAAGTAAGTCTTCGAATTACCCAAGTTTTGTTAAGATTTCAGTTGATTTTTGCGAAATTGATGTCAATCTGATTAAATGAAAATTGATTATTGTTAGGGTTTCAATAATGAAATTGATTATTGTGATGGTCACATATGTCATATTAATGAAATTTTAGCGTGCTTATTGAGAAATGTAAACTTCCCGAAGATCAAATTAAAACCAAAATATATTCAAAAAATCAATACAAATCTTGTTCCATCTCATACCAGTCTATCTCTCCCTTCATTAACAGTTCAATGTCATGTGACCATCACATGATAAGAGACATGTGTTAAATATGTTAAAAATAACATATAATAGACGAAATGATAACTCAACGTAGTAATCTTTTATGATTTTTTTCCTAGTAGTAGTGAAAATATACGTTTATAGCCAAAACACAATGTCATCAGCAATTATCCCGTATTATAACTTGTCAAGAGTATGGAAGTTGGAACAACGTAGGAATCAAATACTATGCGAGTCAAATTTATGGAAGGTGAGGTGGGGTGGGGTTTTGCGATCTTTAGTGTGCATATTTGGATAATTAGATGATGTTGGCTGTAGGTTGGGTTGGGTGGCACATCTGATCTGATCTGTCAACGACGAGGTTGTGTTGTTTTGGTGGCTCGAACAAGACTGCGCAACACAACCCATTGGTGTCAAATCACCACCTATACTATATCCAGCTCTACTACTTACAACAATCTAGAATACCAGCCTTTCTTGCATGTCTTTTGCATATACAATTATAAATGGAATGAAACATCATTATCCCAAAACATGAAAATTTGTAGTCATTGACAGCAAAAATAGAAATACATAATTACTTGACGCAGCGAAACTCGCATAATGCAAGAAAATCAGTAGCATACTACTAAGCTCGTTAAAGCTGACCCGCTAACAGTACATGGGAATCTGGAAAACAAGAAGGTGAAGCTCAAGGGTTCAGCTTATTACAGTTACATCAAGCCTGATCTTGTCATGGTTCTTCAATTCTAGGCTAAAAGAAAACGAAAGTCGTCGGAAGATCTCATACACCATGCTTAATTTCTAGGAACTAGTTAACAGTTATAGCCAGTAAAACAAACAAATAGGCTGCAATTTGTTACCATTACCTGATCAGTGTCAATTAGTTGAAGTTGAAGGTCTCATACACCCGCAAAAACGACTCTTCTTTCGCCTTCCATTAGTTCTACTTCCACTCGACAGGAAGATCCTCAAGAAAACACTAGCTTTACTAACCGGAAACATGCTTTTCCCGACTCTGCTCTTCTTTTCATCCTCCAGTTTTAGCATAACATACTCAATGTTCTGCACCTCGAATTGCAATCGTCCAATCTTTTCGGACCTTTTTCTTGCCTCTTCTGCTAATCTCTTTCCGTGGACTTGTCCCGCCTCTTCTGGCTCGAGAGGAGTCTTCCCGTCCAAACACAAAGGCCTCTCCTCTATAGTCTTGGTCAGTTGATAGTTGACATCCACTAGCTCCATAACGGCCTCCTCAACTTGTTGCAACTGTAATTTAACAGTCCCGTATTCGACCTGCTTATCCTTTTTGCTCTTATTGTTCATCTCTATTCTCTTCTTCATATCTAGAACGGTAGCTTGAAGACTCGTCAGTTTCTTAGCATCCGAAGCAAGTCTCTCCAAGATCTTCCTACTCCTTTCTTGATTTGGCTCTACACTACTTGTACATACCTCTAGCTTGTCAACACCTAACTCCTTCTCAGCCTGCAACTCTTGAGAGACACCTTGACTCTTCTCCGCATCTCCAAGCCGGTGGCTTAAACTATCCTTCACCCCAGATGCAGATGCCAACTTTTGAGTTCCAACAACCATTGGATGAAGGGCACGGTCATGCTCAACAGTTTCCCATAACTCCAGCATATGATCATCGGACCTTCTATTCCTCCTCCTACTTTTTCCGTACAATGAACCATCTGATACTTGATCGAGTGGAATATCTTTCATCAAAATACCATTCCTTGCTTCTGGAAATTCAGGTTTAGTTTTCTTCGACTTAATCTTGTCAGCAAGCTGAACTCCAACTTCCGCCTTTTCCCTGAGAATTATTTTTTCTTGATGTGCAGCACTCTCTAATTTCAAATCTTCTCTCTCTTTCACCGCAGCTTCTGGTTTGGTGTTTGTGCTTTTTCTTTCCTGCACGGCAAGCCTCTCCATTTCTTCCACCACTGCCTTCTCAATTGCCCTAATCCTAGATTGCATCTTCTGCAAATCTGAAATTCCACTTGGTGTCATAGCGCACTGATCCTCCGTCAGTTCCTGACAACTCATTTCAGCTGGATGAGTGGACATTCCTGTATCCTGGAGACATTTGCATGGAGAATGAGAAACAGGTTTCATGTTTCGGCACACGGATTTCCAAAGTTTACAAACAACTACCATGGTTAAGAACTTGCAGACATCATAGATGCATATAAATAAGCCAAAATCCCAGAATATGAACACGAGATTTGAAAACCAAAAAGATATGACAACTGTCTATAAGCATTTAAATTCACAGGTTTGTCACATGGATTTAAGTTGATTATAAATAAAATTTGTTTGCTCTAAAAAGGTGAATTCAATTTCACACCAAAATAAGGCGACAAATTGTTAAGAACAAGAAAAATTGAACAGTAATTCAGCCAAGCCTCAATCCAGTAAGCATAATTGTTAAATAGCATGATTTAAAAGTAAGACATATACCTTTTGTTGTTGAGTACCTGACACAGAGAGCCTTGTTCTACGAAGGGCATTGTACTCAAGAGAGGCTATATCATCTCGCAAAGAAGCAATAACAGGAACATATGCAGACAATTTGGCCTTCAGACCTTTAATCTCACTTTCCAAGAAGCTAACATTCACTTTCATCTTCTCAATCTCTACACTTTTTGTAGCACTTTCTTCTTCAAGACTACCACAAAGTCCAGTAAGCCCTTGAATCTTATCTTCAAGCAGAACTTCGCGAACAGAGGATATCTGCAGATCAAAATAAAATGTTGCAGCCTCAGATTCCCAGAGTTCAAACTCATTGTTTCTCTCTTGGAGCTCCGAACACAAGTTCTCTTCTCTGATTCTACATTCTTCAATTTCCTTAGATAAAGCACCCACTTCAAGTTCCAAATTTCCATTCACTTCGCGAAGGTGTTCAATTTCCCTGGTCTGATTTGTGTTATCTTCTGATAGTTCAAGGATCTGTTTTTCTGCATTTTCTCTTACTAGTTTTGACTTTTCACATTCCTTCTCCAATTCCTCAATAGTTTTGCACAATTCCACATTCACTGTCTTTGTAACTTCAAGCTTCTGTACAGCATCTTCAAGCTCTGTTTCCTTCTGTCTCAGAAAATCTTTTATAACTGAAAGCTGATGGTCTAACTGACCATTCAATTCTCCAACATTATCCAGCTCCTTACCTAACTTCTTAGCTGATTCATTCAAATGCAAATTTTCTTCTTCTTTCATCTCCAATCTCTGCCCCAGTATTCTAATCTCCTCCATGAGGCTACCTTTGATCACATTGAGACTATTGAGATCTTCAGTCAGTGCTTTCAATTCTGCAACTTTTTCATCCCCAAAACTCTTGAAAACCAAAGACAGATTACTGAGAGCTACTGTTTCTTGGACAACATTAACGTTTTCCTCTTCAAGTACATGCATTTCTTCCTTCAAATCAGAAAACTTCTTCAGCAAATAATTATTTTCTTTAAGCACCATGGAGTTCTCTTCCTGCAATACCTGGTAAGCCCCCTCCATATCAACCAGCTTCACACACAAGCTTTCCATTTCCACCTTTAATTCTGCCTCATGCTGCACTCCGACTGTAAGTTTCAATCGCAGCTGCCTGTTCATCTCTAGAAGCTCCTGTTTATCTTTCTGAAGCATTGCACATTGCTCAGTCATGATATCGAAATCCTGCTCACGGATAGTTTTGTCCGACACAAGTTCTGAACCCTCTAATCTCAGCTGCTCTACTAAAGTCAAAAGCACTGAGTTCTCAATCAGCAGCTTCTGCTTGTCATCATTATTGCTCAAGACAGAACTTTTTAAGCCCTCAATATTATCCAAAATACGTGACAGAGGTATCTGCTCTTGTTCAATCCAATTTTCTTGCCCACTATCTGGAACCATCTGAAGAGCCCCGAATACTTGATGAATTCCCATCCTCAGCTTTTCAATTTCATCTAACAAGAACTCCACTTCCACTTGCTGCTCAAGATTTTCAGTTTCCAAATCTGATATCAGTTTATCGGACAATTTGGAAGCCTCGACATGTTTCTGGCATTCCATCAGAACAGATGAATTTTTTTCTTCCAAATCTTTGATAAACTTCTGCAAGATGAAGATCTCAACCTGGGCAGTTACAGCTTTATCTAGTTGTTCTTCAAACTCCTTCTTGCTCAACCTACTTTCTTCATGGAGGAGTTTGACATGGTTTTCTAAACCAGCCAAACGCATCTCATTAGACAGCGTATAATTCGCACGTTCGTGTTTCTCCATGCTGAGGCAACTCTGCAGTTCCTGTACTTGACAACTTGTGGTTTGTTTATCCATCTCCAGACCAGCATATTTTTCTTCTAACTTTGTAAACCTGTTTTCCAAGTTTCCCAGTCTCTGTACAACAGTTTCTAACTGAGCAACCAGGAAACTTCTTTCATTTAGAAGGTTGGACTTCTCATGTGTAAGCAACTGACAGAATTCTTCTAAGTTCTTTGATTTGACTCTCAGACCTTCCAGCTCAATATTTGCACCAGAGAGGGAAGTTTCCAGCAATGTGTTTTTCTCCAAGAGCATCTGCATGTTATCAGTGATAATTTGTAACTGAGAAAGTAAGGTGGCCTTTTCAGCAACAAGGCTGGATTTTTCTTCCTGAAGAAACAGGCAGGAGCCCTGCAATTCTTTGACCTTCTCTCTGTATCCTTGTAACACGCCGTTCATTTCTGACAAGGAACTCCCAAGACCAGCATTCTCTTCCATAAGTTTATCCATGTCCTTCAACTTCTTATAAATAACTTCTCTCTCGTCCACATCCTTTTTGCAGATTTCTTTCAGTTTTGAGTTCTCATCTTGCAAGCCCTTCAAAGACGACACGAGGCAATCAGGATTTATACCCACAGACTCCACTTGTGCCACTAAACCCTGGTATTTTCTGTTCAGATTCTTGATTTCTTCCTTCAAACTGTAAATCTCCTGATGGAGGACATTACTTGCCTCAGCCTGTAGAGAAAACTCCTCCTCAAGTTTCTCTTTGATGCCCTTCAAGCTGGAGATCTCATTCTGCAAATTCTGTACAGTATTTGAGGTAGATAAGTTCAGCTCACTCAGGCTTCGGTTTTCTTCTGTAACCTGTTGGATTTCTTCCTCCAGGCCACGTTTGTTTGATTCCACGTCCTTCAACATTTGAAGACTGTTTTTGAGCTCCAGCGCAAGAGCTCTCTGATCATCTTCAGACTGAGAGTGCAGCTTCTGCAAATTTTGAAGAGTTCCTTCTATCTGCAAAAAACGTGTATGCTCGTCTTGTGCAAACATTTTAAGTTTCTCCAATTCATCCTGCTTCTTTGCAAGTTCTAGATCCTTCATTGCAATATCATGTGCCAGATTCTCCGCCTCTGACTGAAGAGAGTGATTTGAAATTTCCAACTGAACAGTCCGTTCTTCAGCACTCTTCAATTTTGCAGCCCCCATTGAAACTTCTCTGTTAAGTCGTTCAACTTCTTCTTTAGCATGCAAAATTTCACTTTCCATCTTAGCAATATTCTCCAAGCACTGCTTGTACTGAACAGCGGTAGCTTCTTTCTCTTCATTCAATTTAGCAAGAGCCTCCTTCAGCGCCTTGACCTCAGCTTCTGCTTTCTCAGTTTGCTCTTTAAGCATCCTGACATCATCCTCTGCACGTGAGATTTTGTTCTCCAAAACAGATATCATCTCAAGACATTGATTATACTGAGATAGACCAGCTTCATTTTCAACCTTCATTTTAGATAGTTCTTCTCTGAGATTTTGAGCTTCACTTTCTGCTCTACTTGCTTGCTCGCTTAGTCCTTCAGCATCTTCCCGGGCTACAGAGAGCATCTTCTGCAAACTGGATATCCTATCTGTACATTGTTCGTGCTGAAGATAAGCATGGTCCCTCAGAGCTTCTAATTCTGCAAGAGTTTCCTTCAATACTTGAACTTCAATTTCAGCTCTGCTTGATTGCTCATCAACAGCGCCAGAACCATCTTGTGAATGATTAAGCCCTCTTTCTAGATTAGATAACTTCTCCAAGTTCTGCTGAAACTGTAGAAACATGGCTTCCTTTTCAGCTAAAATTTCTGCAAGGGCTTTTTTTAAGGTTTGGACTTCTGTTTCTGCTGCAATTGCGCGCTGAGACTCTGAAAGGACCTGAGTCTTCAGATCCTGTCCTGATAAGGGAGAGGAGACATCTTGACATTCAGCAAGCTTCAAGTTGCGTGGTACTCCACCAGAATCAAACATATCATTGAGTTGCTTCAAACCCTTTTTACTAATTTCAGGGTTAGATTCTTCTGAATATGCTCCTTTTCTTTTCATGACATGTAAGTTGATTGAAGAGAGTCCCAGCGCATCTTTATGCAAGTCATCTGGATCAAGTAAAGAACGAATAGGATGTTGCATATCTGGTGTGTGAGGATCAGACTCGGAACATGAAGAACCTGAAGGTGAATCATCAGCAAGAGCATAAGGTACTTGGTTGGGGAAGGCTTCTGCCATGGTTCGATGAGCCTGGCGTAGCTCCACAGTCGCATGGTTATACCTCTCTGCTAGTGCACGATAAGCTCGATAGAACTCCTCAACCAGTTTCATAAGTTCTGGACGTTTTTTGTAGTACATTTCAGCTCTCCTTGCAAAAGAATCTGCATCTTCCTCAATGAGCTTGATCATGGCTTTGACTTTTGCATCCATATCTGTTTAAGCAAATATAGGATCAGCTGAAAACATCATCAAAATAATTGCAAGAGATGGAGATGCGCATAAAAAGATGAATGTTTACAAGCATGTTGACATGTGTAGTTTGTGTTACTTATGATAGAAAAGCTTGGTTGTCATACAGAAAGTACAAAGTCCCCTAGGGGACAACCCAATGGCTCAAGACACTTTTATATGAAAGGTCGGGAATTTGAATCTCATTGGGTTGGGTGGGGAGGGTAATGGGAAAAGGGGAGCGCTACCCCCTATTGTGTAGCTCGGCACTTTGGGCTTCCATTTTAGACCCCAAAAGAAATTGGATAATTATTCTATAATAAAAACAAGGAAATCACCAGATTACTACACATTATTACAATAAACATGAATATTTTCTGATAGAACTCCCTATTTGACTTGAACAGAACTTGGAAAACACATATGTTCCAAAGATACTCCAAAGCCATAACATAAGATAGGTCGCATAGATGAGAATGTTTCGGTGGCTTTGAGGTAATACTAAAGGATAAGAATATGAGTGAAACCATCTGAGCAATAGTTGGGATAGCACCAACTGAAAATAAGATGAGAGAATATCGCCAAAGGTGGTCAGGGAATGTAGAGCATAAGGAGACTAATGACCCCATGAGGAAAGGTGAGAACATTCATTTTGGAGAAGCTAGAATAACTGGGGGTGTGCCTAAGTTAACACTTAACACAGAATAAGTAATAAGAAAATCATGAAAATCCATGCCTTAATGGAGGAGATTGCATCAGATAGGATGGAGGAGGAGAATTCGAGTAGCACATTTGAATCACTTTTGTTAAAGGAATCATGTATTTGACCAAAACTTTGTTTGAGACTTATCACGGTGTTGGCTATATATATTATATCATCATTACAATTTTATAAGGTCCGCACAAATTTTATTTCTACTGAGTTTGATATAATGGAACTAAATCAATGCATTTATTTAGGCATGCATCAGTACCCAAAACTAAAAACATCATGAATAATACCATCTATGATACCTTCGTGAATGGTTAATTAGCTGATATCTAACTAGGACAGTACTAACCAACTACTTATATTGACCATCAAAGTAATAGGTTTGATACAGCATAATGCTACAAAGTACATAACAGGATGCGACCAGATTGCACTTAGCTTTGGGATGGGATGAAACGAGGTAACAAAAAGATCTAGAGATCTATGCAGAGAACAACGCGAAATTTGATGTTGAAGAATACTCTCCAAAAAAGGGATGCTAAGAGAATCCACATTTGAGATAAAAGGAACAGTTCCATATGCTGTATTCATAAAGGACCCACCATCAAGAATCCTCTTTTGTAATTTAAAACAAAAGAAGAAATGATAATCATTGCTCCATTCTAAAAAATTAAGAAGGAGATCCGGAAAGGCTTCTCAAGCCTGTAAGAAAAAGACTCGACTTTCATTTAATATTGTTGCCCTATATTCCTTGAACAACATTTAACATTATTGTATAGTGAAGCATTCAAGTTATTTGAGGTGCCTTCACTCTTAAAAACTATAAAGTTCTAATGAATTTCCATGTACACAACAAACAAATAAACCCAAAGATCACATGAAATCAAAACTTAAATATAGAACAGAAAATGATGTTTCATTTCAGAATTTTCATGCTTTCAGAAATGTCCTTCCTACTTTTATTTTAGAAGAAGCCAGAATTGCATATGATTCTATTTTATCATACAATTCATAGTAAGCCAATACGGTGGTATATAGCAAATATTCCCCTTTTTCTCTCGTTTCTTTTCTCACTCAACTATGGCTTTTAGATGCATATTATTAATTAATTGTCAAGGTAAAGACAGCCGACCAATCCTAGCAACTATATATAAAAAATAAAATTAAAATTAAAAATTGATGCGTATGTAGTGGAAGCATATATGTGATAGAATACAACTCATATGGTACAAATATTTCCAGCAAACAATAATGGTCAACTAATTAAATTAGGAAGAGATCAACACCTGTAAGATTTTCCTGAAGCCATTTTGAATTCTTTGGGCTGATGTGGCTGTCCCACCACCAAGAATACAAGCGCCTCGACTCAGAATGTAATAGGGTTGCCATAAATCCAGCAACGAGAAACAGCACAACTGGCTTTGGCTTTGCAAAACTCTGGTCCTTGCACCAGTAATAAAACCCCAGGTGATAAATCCAGGCCAGAATAGCTGTTTAATAGATTTCACCACCAAATTATAATCTAGAGGGTAAGAGTTCTATATCTCCAATTCGTGGAACCTACACACCAAGAGCATCCTGGAAAATTAATACTAGGAAAATCCATGTAAAAGTTCATCATATGAGAGCATGTTTAGACATTAGGATGAGAAGATCCAAACTCCTTACTTAAATGAAAAGCAGCTGCTCAATTGAAGCAATTACAATGCTTTTGCAGAGAATGTAGCTCCTTGCTTCGGTAGCCTTTAATAAACGACTCAGAGACTCGCTGATGACGGAGAAAAGATGTAAAAATCAGATCTTCAAAACTACAAAACAATAAGATAGGAGGCAAAATGATATTTAGCTGGAAAGGGTATCCTCAGGTCAACAACATAGTGAATCAGGCAAGGATATGAACCAATAACTCAAAAATTTGATATCCCACATCATTCAGAAAATGAACCCATTAATATGCACAAAAATCTGAAACAGCATTGAATATGAAAAACTCATGATCAAAAGATTCAGCAACTACTCAGTCTCAGCTATTTTCAAGAGTAAACAAGTTTGGTTTTTAAGCAAATGGGCCTCTTCCAACACAGCAAATACTGATTCCTGGTGAACCAGAAACTCCAGAACTTGGCAAAAGAATGAAAAATCATACAGAGTATCATCAGGAACAGGAAGAAAATTATCCATTAAGAAGAATACAAAAGCACAAAATATGGCATAAACTTAGAACAAAAACTGCAAAACAAAATACCATTAATGACCCCAAAAAAGTCAAGCCAAAACAACAGCAATGGTTCTGATTAGCAACCAAAACAACCATTCAGATTTGGGGGAAAAAAACTGAAAGGTAAGATCTTTAACAGATAGGTCTGAAGAAAAACTGCAGAAAGTGATAACCCATTAAGAAGCAGATCAAGAACATACCAAATGAATGAAAATCTAAGGAGCAATGCGTTGCTGATCAGCAGCTGTGACACTGAAACTCCAGCTGCTGTGGCTTCCCCTCACCCCATTTTCTCTCTCTAACCCTTACACATTTTCTCTCTCTTTCGCCTCAGCTTCTTTCTATTATGGGCTCTATTTGCATTATAGTTTTGAGATTGTGTACTGTTCACTGGGAAAAGGAGGAGAGAGAGCAAGTAAAGTTGGAGTTGAAATGTGATTATCTTTTAGTTTTTAGCTTTTGGTTTCAATGGAATAATAAAGAAGGAACCTTTGTAAATAGTTGTAATTTGAAAACAGAGGATTAAACAGTAATAAATTAATATTAGAGGTTTGGGATTTAAAATTTTAAGAGAAATGGTGTTTCATTATTTTGGGTTGTGTGACTAAATGACAAACCTACCCTTGGTTGAGAGCTCAATGATGTTGTTCTTTCTTGGACATGTGATTTGACTGCTGATTCTGATTCTGAATCTTAAAAAAAATTAATTGTTTTCTACACACTATACTGGTGCTAATTAATTAATTGCCTTTAAAATTTCTTTATTGACCTTGAGAAAATGTGGTTTGTATTGAGTGAAAAATTATCATCATTGTTTATGAATCTTGTATAGTGATTAAAAATAAGAAAAATACAAACCAAAACATAATTGGAAGTTGCTGCTGCTGCTGCTGTTGGTGGTGATGTAAGGAATTTTGATGAGTTAGCTGTGTAATAAATGGTGACACCAAATTTAGTTTTATACTTGAATTATTGTATAAATTTGAATTAATGAAACATAAACTTAGCAAAATTTGAATTAAAAAAAAAAAGTTATGCTTTTTATGCATTTTCAATATTTTTATCAATTTTACTTTGTTAACAACAGATTATGTGCATAATTGTTAATAATTACGTATTGTTGTAAGTTAATCATAAGATTTGAATTAAGTAGAAAGGAGGGAATAAACAATCTTGACATACCAATTTCTTATAATTTACAAATTACTTTGAGTCCTACTTCATTCTATTTATTTAGTTTTGCAAGCATTAGCACATGAATTGTACTCAAAATCCTTTATGTAATTTCTTTTTTGTGTTGTGATCATTAGATCAACCATCTTATAGTTGTCAAAACTCAAAAGCCCAAAAAATGAGGCCAATTAATTAATTAAAATAGCAAAGATAAAGATGCAACTTAAATATTGGATAATCAGTGTATCCACCGAGCCTCGTTGAGTGCAATGAAATCGCAAAATGTTAAATAATTGGTGAGGTGATATTTCATGAAGATTTATTAAATTCTAATGGTAGGGTTTGGTATTTTGTTGAAATTAGACCCATCTCTCTTTCTTGCTTTTGCTGCATATATAGTCTTTATAATAATAAGGTAATGGTAGGCCGATTAATTTGGACACCCAATAAATAACTAGTAATTTCTATGCCTCCAAACCCTCCATTTCAGTTCTACCTACATCTAAAGTACATAGGTTTTTATTTCATTTCAATTTTTGACTTTTGTTTCATATATGAACATTATTATTTCCTACAACAATGTCATCCATAAGTCACATTATTAGTTTAAGTACTTAGTTTTGAAACTAATATTGTTTATTTTTTTTGGGATAAACAAAATTAGTATCCAAACTTCTACGCGAAACTCAATCTAGTACCCAAACTTTTACTGTACCATTGTTAGTACCCACACTTTCATTTTGACCACAGTTTAATACCTACCGTCAACTTCCGTCAATTCCTCCGTTAAACACGCTTACGTGTATGGTTGACTGCCTAGATGCACGGTTGACCGTCTAGATGGACAAAACGCGCTGACGTGTCGAAATTCTATTGGTTAATATATTGATGACGTAAATATTAGATTCAAAAATTAAAATTAATAAATGAATAAATATTTTCCGACGAACAGAAAATTTAAGAGCAAATCAGCCATTATTTCACACAAATCTACCAAAATCAACACAACTTCATCAAAATCAGCTTAAATTCCAAAACAACCATTAATTCAACTTAAAAAAAACAACCCTTATTCCAACATAAATTAACATCTCAGTAAACCCTAATGTCCCTACAAATTATTACCACAACAAATTTTGCCAAGATATTCATCAACTACAAAACTATGGTATGGAAAAGACAAGATATAGCCTAATAAAATCCAAGATGCCCTCCTAGTGCAGC
>JAYMTK010002319.1:0-14142 GCA_036897405.1 Pelargonium myrrhifolium | reverse complement strand
AGTAGACCCGAGGTATAGATTGGGGGAGAGAGAGTTTAAGTATGACGGGCTCACCAAGGCCATTGAGCATGTAACAACCTTTGAGTTGTTGATGACACAACAGACTGACTGTGATGCGGTGAAATGCCGTTTGTTCGCCAGCACCCTTCACGGACCAGCCCAGGCCTAGTACCGCGGACTAGAGGACGGAGTCATTACGTCTTGGGTGGTAATGAAGGACAAGTTCCTGAAGAACTTTTCCACCCCCAGCAAAGCCCAAAAGCACAAGGTATACCTTGTGAGTATAAAACAGGAACACGATGAAAACTTGGCTAGCTACGTGGAAAGGTTCAGGAGAGCACTACATGAATACCATGAGCCTTCCTGCGAGGTCAAGATGACCGCCTTCCAAGCCGAAATCAGGTCCAAGAGCCTCAACTTGGCCTTCACCACCCACCCCCCGAAAGATTGGGATGAGATGCTGGCGGTGGTTCACAGCCATGTGGTCGCGAAGGAGATGTCCGCGCAGATGGACCGACAGTCCCAGGAGCACTCTAACCGCAACCCGAAGCATGACTTCAGCTCTTCCTCTAGCAGAGATAGGAAGAATGGGAAGGGCCACCAAGGTCCCAGGATACGAGACCCGGCCCCTCCGCCACGAACTGACCTTCCCCCTTTCCTGTCGAAGGGTCCTAGGGTCACTGCGACAAAAAGTCCCCTAGCATTGGGCTAGGGGGCAAGTTGGGCCAAATAGGGAAGGAGCAAGCAAGCATGTAGGCTTGCCTTGCCCCCACGACAGCCTTATGAAACGCCCCGGAGCTTCGCCAAGCTTTTCCGAGGAACGTACGACTCTTAGACTTGAGATGCAAGCTCAAAAGGTCTAAGATAAGCCTAACACCCACAAAGCCAACCTATAGAAAGGAACTAAGTTCTTATGGCAACAACCTTAGTTGTGCAACAACCTTTGCTGCAAACGCCACACTCAATACCCGCGCCACGGCGCAAGACCACCCTTGGTCATGAACCAACAACTCCTAGTTGTTCGTACAAGTGTTGGACAATCCTTAGTCCAAACACAAAGAGTATGGGATGTGGGTGACTCTACGAGACTCAATTACAACACTAACATGAAAAGGAAAAACAAAGACAACAAGTATGGAAATGCACGATTATGATGTTCCTTAGAGGAAGGATTTGTTATATATGAAATGCAAATCACAACAGTTAGTAGACTACAAGACAACCTACTCTAATGTACCGTGTAAGTTATGCTAAAACTCTCATCCTTCTTGTCTTCGCGCATTGGTTGCGTTTGATAAATACGACCAGTGACCTTCCATGTTGAGCTGCCTCATTTAAGGACTGAAATCTTGAACATTTCAAGCCCATCTTCCTTGTGTTCACGCGCAGGTCACACATGATCAACTTGTTCAACGTCCTGCTGCAAACTTAGGATTGGAACCAGCAAGAACTCGAGTTTTATGATCTACTCCGCTGCCCTCCCATACGAGCATTGGATTGGATTCATTTCGACCCGCGTGAGTTCATTGTCGCGAGCATTATGTGTGCTGCATTCCACAAGGATACAAGCTTCCTCCTTCACTTGCACTTGCTCATTGTCTCGTGCATCTTTCACGCTGCACGCTGCACTCCGCAAGGATAAGACCTCTCATCTCGACCTACGCAAGCTCGCTGTCCCGAGCATCTTGTGTGTTGTCCCGAACATCTTGCGCGCTGCACTCTACAAGGACTTGCGCAAGCTCGCTGTCCTAAGCTTTTTGTGCGCTGCAATCCTCAAGGATAGGAGTGTCTTCTTCCGCTTTGGCTTCACCGATTGCATTCAAATCAACTAATGCCTCCTCTGGACTTACCTTAACCTTGTTTTCAAACCATTCAGCTCGTACTGGACAATCTTCCCGCGAGTGCATCTTAGTGTTGCTACACAAAGATTGTTGAGTGTGTGAGCAGGACGGGCGACCTCGGCTGCTCTCGAACATACCTGCAATACAAGTTCTCAGATGGAAGTTGTCTCCTTGAGGCCCCTCCGACCCCCAAGTCAGATCACAAGAAAAATATAGAATAGCACAGATAGTCTTCTCAGTCTATGAAAACGTACCTAGCATATTTGTGTGTTGTGTATTTATACCTTGCTCCTCTCAATTCTACGTGAATTCGGTTTACTCCATCATGTAGGTTGCATGCTGACTTGAGCTCTCGATGGGCTTGTATGTACTTGGCCCAACAGATCTCTCCATATCTACTCGGGTGTGTGGTTGTTGGACTACTAAATGGGAGAGGCCCATACTAGCCCATAACACTTGCCCCCTACTCTATTATGCTTTTACATACTAAGAGGATAAAAGAGTATTGTGCCCATTACTCTGCATGCTGACAGTAAAATAAAGGTGTATGCGTGTTTCAGAAGAAATTTTTTTTTATCCACTGACACACGCATATATACCTTCTTTTCTACCTTGTGCAGTGTGTTTGAATTATTTTGCTTGTCTTCTTCCATGTCTCTCATCCACTTCCCTTCTATAAATTTGGTTCATCTTCATTCATGTATTCACTCACTCATGCATTTGTTCAAGAACTTCTCTTCTCTGTACGTGATCGTCATGTTTCTTTTTTGCTCGTAGCTTAATTCCTTCATCTTGCTCCCTCCGCTTATGGGTGTTGGCAAAACATGTACCTTCTTTGTATGTTGTGTAGCTCATACGGGCATGGAGCTTTGCTATATAACTTCCACTTTTTCTCATGAAAAAGAATGGAGGGTGTTGTGTGTGTTTGTTGCTGCACACAGTTTTTTTTAAATAAAAAATGCAGCAGCAGCTCCTCTTTGCCAGTTGTGCGCTATGCAGCCTGTGCATGCGGTTGTGAAACTTTTTTTATAATAAAAAATGCAACAACAACTCCTCTTTGCCAGTTGTGCGCTGTGCAGCCTATGCATGCGGTTGTGCAACTTTTTTTTAAATAAAAAATGCAGCTGCAGCTCCTCTTTGCAAGTTGTGCGTTGTGCAGCCTGTGCATACGGCTGTGCAATTTTTTTTTATAATAAAAAATGCAGCAGCTCTTCGCTCATTCTCACTTTATTTTTTGCACTTGTGCAGGTTGTAGATTGCTTCTAAAAACCTTCGTCAGTCGTCTTCCTATGTTAGTGCTTAATATCCTTCTATTTTTTCTTCTCTCGTGGGTTAGCTATGTTTGGAGGTTATTCTCTTTCTTCCTCATCTTGTGAGGAAGTGTCATGTTATACTATGTCGGCCTCTGGGCCGGAATCACATTTGTCTCCGCTTATACACCATGATAGGACTTTATTGTATGATTATGAGTCAATTCTAACTTAGCCTACCTTAAAGACACATCAAGAGCAGTACCTCGTTCCACGTAGTATTTTTTACGTGTAGCTAAGTCGTCTGAGTTCCCTGATTCTTGTTCATCTCAATGAGTCTGTTTTTATCGTAGCAGTTTTGACAACGGATTTAGACCACCTGCCTCACACATTTTTTATTTCATTTTTTCGTCAGTGTGATATTGCCCCCAGCCAGCTTTCTCCCAATGCTTGGTTTATCTTAATGAGTTTTGTTGCTATTTGTGAATTGAGGTCTGTAGAACCTAGTGTAGGTTTATTTAGGTGTCTGTATCAGTTGACCCTCCACAGTGAAGGAACTGGATGGTATTATTTTAGAGTTATTTCTTCCCCTCCTCTTCTGAAAAATCTTCCTACCGCTCCCTCTGAGTGGAAAAGAATTTTTTTCTTTGCTTGGTGTCCCTCTGAGTGGGATTTTAAGTCATCTTGGTCTTGTTCTCCTCGTCAGCCTGCTATGCCCTCAAAAGAGACCGAACCTGCATTGTGCGCGTTGGCTGCCCAATTCTGCGATTTGGGCTCGTATCCTGGATGGCAGCTGGCCAATGTCCTTTTTGCTGGAGTGTTTTGTGGAGGTAGTTACTTGTATCTTGTTTGTTAGCAGTACTACAATTGAATATGCAACAGTCTATATTTCCTCTTGTACATACATATATGTATTTGTCTCAATGATAAAGTCATCATATATTTTTTCAGGAATGTATCCTGACTACCTCCTTCAAAGGGCACAGGAACTCGGTGCTAAAGCCGACGAAGGAAGCCCTCTTCCTGCATCCGGAGCCGCTCGGGGTGGTTCCTCTCGAGGTACAGATCTCAGGGCCTCGAAGCGACGTCGGGCTCCTCCAGCTTCTCCTTCCACGCCTAACCGACCGCGAGTTATATTACCTCGCGACAGAAATACTTGGTCG
This sequence comes from Pelargonium myrrhifolium, assembly GCA_036897405.1. NCBI lineage: Eukaryota > Viridiplantae > Streptophyta > Magnoliopsida > Geraniales > Geraniaceae > Pelargonium > Pelargonium myrrhifolium. The sequence goes on along the minus strand of JAYMTK010002319.1, from coordinate 9,888 downwards.
TGGGGGAATGCAGCTAGTCAAGTGTCCCCGCTACTGGATCAATTTGCTACTATGAACATTGACATCGATGCTCAAAAGAGTGTGCTTCAGGACCTGGATGCTGCATTACATCTCAATAGTAGTATCTGCCCTTAGAACGGAGTATTGCTAAAGAGTCAGGGAACTCAGACGACTTAGCCACGCGTAAAAAAATACTCCGCGGAACGGAGTACTGCTCTCGATGTGTCTATAAGGTAGGCTCAGTTAGAATCGACTCGTTATCATACAATGTAGTCCTACCATGGTGTATAAGGGGGGACAAATGTGAATTCGGCCCAGAGGCCGACACAGTATAACATGACACCTTCTCGCAAGACGACGAAGAAAGAGAATAACCTCCGGACATAGTCAACACACAAGAGAGAAGGAAAAAGAGAAGGATATTAAGCACTTACTTAAGGAGATGACTGTACGAAAGTTTTGGAACAATCTTCAACCTGCACAAGTGCATGAAGTAAAACAAAAATGAGCAAAGCATACATCACACACTGCACAGGTGGCAGGTGTATATATTTATAAATTAAAAAAATCATTCACCGCAAGCCACACAGTGCAGGTTGCACAGGTGGCAGCAAACTGCACAGCTGGTAATATCAAAAAAAAAAGTAAGCTCACAAATTACATTTTGCATAACATAAAATGCAAGTTTTAAGGTGCATAGCATATACCAAGACGTAAGAGAAGCACACCACAAACATCATGTGGTGACAAACTTTTCCATGAGAAAATATGAAATTTTACAACAAAAAGCATGGTGTATGAAAACTACACATTACAGCAAAATGCATGTTTTGCCCAACACCAGAACAACTGATGGAGCAAGAAGAGGAAAGGAAGCAAGCTACAAGCGAAAAAAGAAAAGACAGCATGAAAAAACACTTAGAAAAGGAAGAGAAGCTCTTGAGTAAAAAGTTTGTGAGTGAGTAAAAGATGAAGAGGGGCTCCAAATTTATAGAAGGAGGAGTGGAGAAGAGAAACGGAAGAAGACAAAGAAAATCTACCAAATAATTAGGCCACACTTTGCACAAAGGAAAGAGATATATGCGTGTGTCAGTGAACAAAAAAAATTTCTACTAAAACACGCAAAATTTCTTCACACGTCTGATACTCTCTTGCTAGGATACAAAAAAATAGGGTAAAATATACTCTTTTATCCTCTTACTGTTGTTGAAGAGCATAATAGAGTAGGAGGCAAGTGTTATGGGCTGGTATGTTGCCACTAGCCCAACAATATGTGGAGAAACCTACTGGGCCAAGTACAGACAACTACAGGGAGCTCAAGTTAGCCTACATGATAAAGAAAACCTAGTTCATGTAGAACTAAGAGGAGTAAAGTATAAATACAAAGCACACAAATAGGCAAGGTACGTTTTCAGGCACTGAGAATACTATCTGCGTTATTCTATATTTTCCTTGTTCAAGTAGCTGACTTGAGCGTCAGAGGGGTCTCAAGGAGACGACCTCCTTCTGAGGCCTTGTTTTGCAGGTCTGTCCGATAGCAGCCGAGGTCGCCCGTGTCCTGCTCACGCACTCAACATCTTCGTGTAGCAACAAGTCCCTCCTTGACACTATTGTTTTATTCGCTTATGTTATTCCTCTCTTACTAATTTGTTACCTCTCCTGGGTGAATATGATGGATTTCACAGCTACCCTAAAGGTTTAGTTGTTGCATTTACTTTGACGAGGAGATCAACCGGTGGCACTGTAGGAAACAGTAATAATTCCGGCTCACCTAATAAGAGTGGAGGTGTTTGTGAGATGGAGAGGAACTTGATATCTGAAGAAAATATTGTTGAAGAGACTGAGCAAGTCTCTAACGATATTGTAAATGATATGGAAAAACTTTCAGAGAACACTGAGAAGGGAACATGTAAACTCATTGAAGAAAGTGAGCACGAGGACTTGGATTCTGTAGCTGCTCCCACACATAAAGATCAAACAATTGAAACTATTGAAAAGGAGAGTGAGAAGAAGGATTCAGAATGTACCATTTCCAGAACTGGAGAAGAATCCCTTAAAGGTCAAGCAAATAAAGAAGAGGCTGGTGCAAGTGAAAATGGAACTGCAGTTCATGATGAAAAGTATGATATCGTGATTGGTGAGCTTAAGGATGCCTTTGAAAGATTTGGGCATGTTAAGGTATGTAACATTATTGCTAATGCTTAGCATCTTTTTGTCTCAGATCCTTCAGAAGGGGTATTAATTGACTTGAAAAATAGGAAGCCAACTTCCTCTCCAATATCTTTCTCATGATGACTTGTGTAGCATCTCCTTCCAATATGAATTATGCACTTGGATGGGTAGAGTTTGCTTTAAAGATATACTCACTTATCTCTGTAAACTGTGTTCATACTGTTGATGGCTCTTTTTTTTTTTTTTTTTGTTGCTTAGTGTGGGTATATGAAGAATCAGTATCAATGTGTGCATTGCTAATTCTTCTTTCTTTTTGCAGTTTGTTGATTACACCATTGGTACAAATTCAGGTTATATTCTTTTCGAGGAACCAGAAGCAGCCATAAAAGCGCGTGCAACGGTGGCTTTTGTTAAATATGGTCTTATAGTGAAGGATTTTGTTGCTTCCTTAGAAGCTGTTACTGGTAGGCAGCAAACTCTTGTATAGATTTATTTATTTTATATAGTTTTCTTTCATGTTACTAAGGTGACTGTTCAGTCCTGTATGTTAGGTTATAGAGTTTGTATTATCTAATCCTTGCTGTTTGATTTTTTTGGATGCTGTGTGTTCTGGATACTGGTACACACGAGGGAATGCACACACGTAATATCTTCATATCTAATCTTTTCCATGTATTTATAGGGAAACTATCGTATGGGTTTTGGGCTTCGATCAATGCAAGTCTTTTTCCAAGAAACTAATGGAAACCTTATAATATCTATTATACTTTCAGGTGAGGCTGAAAAACAGTGTTGGAAATCATATCATGATTACCAGGAGAGGAGAGGCCAAGGAAACAGAGGTGGAAGAGGATGGTATGGTTGTGCTATACTTGTTATATGTATTCAGCTATTTATCGTTATTTATGTTTTTTCTTATGTGATTTATGATTATAAATATCAGCCCTGGAGAACTGTGCTTTTACTTATGGTTTGATCGGCACAGGCAGTCTGATTATTGACTTATTCCTTGCAGGAGGGGTCGATCTAATAGAGGAGGTGGAAGACACCTTCAAGGTAAAAGATCTTTCTCCGCAGATGATAATGATTCAGAAGCCCAGCGGCCACATAAAGCTCGCAAATTTTGAACTGTTAGAGAATTTAATGGAAGTTTCGGTTTTGTACTGAGATCGTTCGTGTACAGAAGAATGAGTCCAGGTTTATATACTCAGTTGGGTGAGTGAGAATTTATGCCTATCATTGCAACAGTTTTAGAGCTCTAAATTTTGCTTTACATTCCGAGTATTTCGGTAGTAACTGTTATGTTTTTGGCAGCTACTCGCCTACCCTACTTGTAGTAGACGCTAAGCTTCAATTTTGCTCTCATGATTTGGATTTTCCTTTCAGAAAATTTGAACATTATATCGTCTTTTTTTATTCTCTTTCAGAGATTAGATAGGAAAGAATATGTTGGTCTTTTAGATATTTATGTAGAGATCACTGTCTTGGCAGTGACCTGAGCTCGGATGTTCCCAAATTTAGATTTGCTATGCATAATTTGTATACGTTACAAATTTGGGTTAGCTTAGCTAGCAATATGAAATTGTAAGATATGCACTGAACAATGTTATGCTTTGTCATTCTCATAATGCTAGCTTTGATCAAACAAATCTTTTTTGTTTTTGTGTCTAAGTAAAGAATTTCATTAAGTAGTAGTAAGAGTTACAATATACACATTACTGTCATCCATGTAGAAATTTTGACCGATCTATCTAGAGTAGCCAAACCATGAGTTGGAGCGACTATATTTCTTTTTACAATTAAAATGGCGTCATTGAGATAATTATTGAAAATGACATCGATGATATCCACAGAAGTTGTCATGTTGTCAACCCTACTACAAGTGATGAAATATGGATCACGTTGATTGATCGCCCTTGTAATAATAAAGAATTTGTTGGGATACAAACTTTTATAAGGTTATGATTAGCTATAAATTCACGAGCTGATAAAAATAATTAAGTTTCTGCGTTGAAGATGGGGAGCAATGACGAGTTATCCTTAGGAGTTTAATTTTCAACCAATTCCTGCTTCAGTACTGGCATTTTTGAATTTTGAGTGTCTTTTCTTTCCGGATTTGATCGTATTATTGATTTAATAAAATTTTGAATTCTAATAATGTGCGTATCGTCCCTAATAAGTTCAGTTTAGTTTAAGATGATATGTGAATTATTTTAAAAAAAAAAACAAAATAGTTTATGGTAACTTCCAGACACATGCTATTGTATCTCTATAATACAAGAGAGAAGACAAAAGAAGAAAATGAAAAAATACAGTGAACCGTGGCAAATTTGGCATCTCATAACCTCTCACCAACTCATGCTTTCGTGTCACCAACTCAGTAGGTCTTGCTGTAAAAAAAGGTACCTTGTGCACTCATCAGCTGATCTATATTTTTATTTATATACTCATAAATACTACTAATAAATAAATAATTAATGTAAACATAAGTCAGATGTAAAATCCAATAAAAGCTTGACTCCATTTCAGCCTCACCATCTTTATCCTGAGCATCATTATCTTCATGACCATGACTGTTTCATCTACCATGATAGATTAAGCTAAAAGTCCTTGGGGAGAGTAGAGAAAATGACACCAATCTTTGTACTATGTGCCCACTCCTTTGTTTTTACATCATTCTAGCTAGTCTTTATCATAAAAATTACAACACATTTTGAGTTTGAATTGTATTTCCTGCTATTATAGAAATTAGACAGATCATCTACTCTTAATTGTATGAAATGGGAGTATAAATTTAGAAAGAAAAAAAAAAGAAGAAATTTTATTATTAGAATTAAATAATGGAGATGGCATTTTCGACATTTGGGGAATTGAATAAAGGGTAAGATTATTAAATTGAGACCTCACATGTTAAATAAAACAAAATTATAATAATTATAAATAATAACAAATGAGAGTGAGAGAATCAAAGAGGTCACTCCTTTATATTTGGAAGAGTGTCTTCACTTCAGTGGTCTATTATATAGGCTTCTCTTTCTTCTGCTTCTGGAAGACTCAACTCATCACTTTGATTTGGGTTTATATCTGGGTTTTTGAGATAGAATTCTATTAGAACTAGCTAGATAGTGCAAATTCTCCATCTGGGTTTGTTTCAGATTTTGAAGATGTTGGAAGGAAAAGCTCTGATCGAAGACACAGACATGCCAGTGAAGATGCAGATCCAAGCCATGGCCTCTGCTTCTCAAGCTTTGGATCTCTATGATGTCTTTGACTGCAAATCCATTGCTGCTCACATAAAAAAGGTACCTTTTTTGTTTCTCTATCTCTCTGAAAGAGACCAATCCATCTAGAAACTTCTGGGGGTTGATTTATTTCTGATTGTTGGCAGGAGTTTGATACCAAATATGGATGTGGATGGCAATGTGTGGTGGGTTCCAATTTTGGGTGTTTTTTCACTCATTCTAAAGGAACTTTCATATATTTCACAGTGGAGACTCTCAGCTTCCTCATCTTCAAAGGGGCTTCTTCAGCTTGAGCACTAGTGAAAGAAGCTGTTTCAACTTCCAAGAAAGTTCCAGAAAAAAGCTAGAAAGTGAAGGAAAAGTGAACTACATCTCCTTCTCCATCTCCATTTCCCTTTTTTCTTTCTTTTTGTGTTAGTCTAGGTTATTGTAATTGATAAGGAGAAAACAAGGGAGAGCACACAAATGACATGGCCACATGGGGTCTATTTGGATTTTCCCATGACATGATGATGATGATGATGAAGAAGAGGCTTGTGATGTATGCAAGTTGTGTATATAAAGATAGCTTTGTTGTCATGGCGGTTTATGTCTCTATCCTCTATATTATAATTATATGTGGACTCATTGCTCATTATCTGTATGGAGTGGTTCTGTTTGCTAAGCTTTTTTGGTTAGAGTAAGCTGAGAGGTTGATGTTGCTCAAATTTATCCAAATTGGAAAAATGGGGTTTGAGCAAAATAGTACATCAATTATTGTAGGTAAAATTCAATAAAATTGAAGTGAACCATCCTGATCAAGCTCTGTTCTCTGTTTTTACAGTGGGGATGCTGTCTAAATTTTCAAGCCACTGGACCATTTTACCTTTTATCCTCTTGGTCTACTGGTTTGGTGTTGGGTCCTAACTGGTTATCTTTGTTTATCCCACTTATCTGTTTAGGTCTTGTTCCTAACACTATGGGAGGTGCTTCAAGTTTCATCTTATAGAGTGATATCAATGAACATGAGTATTTAAGAAACAGCCAATATTGAGGACAATGAATTATAACAACATACTTGTTATCAAATTCATTGATATTATTGCTATAACAAACCAAATTTAATCTATCTCGCCTACAGAAACGTCTAGTATTTCACGTGTTAATAAAACAAAATATATACGGTTCACCTTATCGACAAATCAATTTAATCTATTATGTATATTTTGAGGAGAAAAAAATTAATTTACATGTTATCTCTCATTCTTAAAAGATGTCAAAATCTCACGGAAAACACTGAGCTCTGTAGGAACTTGCCTCCTTTAAATCACAATATTATGTATTTTATTGAACAATCTTACAAACCAGTGTTTCTAAACAAGCCCTTGGTATCTTTGAAGAGATGTTGCTCATATAGATGACAGATGAGCAGTAAAAACAGCATCTTTGTGCTGGAGTAAAAAACAATGAAGATAAATGTAGGACAAGTTCTGAGCTGACTGACTCCAAATTGATGAGTACCAATGCTCATTCAGAGAAAATGGCATTAATATATAGCCAAGTGTCAATACCTATCTCAAGATTCTGTACCGAACACCAGATGGACAATTTTTATCCAAACATTTTCTGTCATGTTCTCATTGGACATGAAAGAGGTATTAACATTCCTGGTTGGCTTTCTTTTAAGTTTGAAAGCCAAGTAGCAAAAATAGGCTTAGATTGAGAACATAACAATGAACAAAAATTCCAACAAATTTTGTTAAATGATTCATATAGCTGACATGATACTGTTGATTCATTATCATGACAAAGGTATATAACTGACTTCAGATTTCTTTCACTAGAATATGATCTGCCAAAACAAGAATGTTGAATACTTCAAAGAATGTTAAAAGAGAATACCCAAGTTCCGCTCCCAATTGGTCACCGGTCATCCAACGCTCCTTAGAATGAATCAAATCACGGCAGTTAACAAGGGCTTATTGGCAAAGTGTGCCTCCAAGTTCTCGATCACAAGATCAGCCATAGCCTTGGTGGTTTCCACAGTGTCACTTCCCACATGAGGCAAGAGCACTACATTTTCAAGCTCAAACAATTCTTCTGGAACATTTGGTTCATCTTCAAACACATCAAGCCCCGCCCCGCCCAAGCGGCCATCAAGCAGTGCAGACACAAGCTCAGGCTCGTCAACATGTGGACCTCGTCCAATGTTGATGAAAATCCCCGCTGGACCTAAAGCATCAAGGACTTCGCGGTTGATAATGTGGTGGGTTTCTTCTGTCAGAGCACAAGCCACTATAAGGATCCTAGAGTTCGCAGCCAATTCACATATGTTTGAATAGAATTTGTAACTCAAAGAAGGTTTCTCAGATCTGGAGAAGTAGTTGATTTGGCAGCCAAAAGCTTCAGCTCTCTTTGCAATTGCTGAACCAATCCTGCCCAACCCAATAATCCCAACTGATTTACCACTGAACTGGGAGTCACCAAAAGGCATATGGATAAATAAGTAGAGGTAGAGGTAGAAAAGTAAAATTGCAATCAAGCAACAACAACAACAAAAAGTTCATTCAGTTCACAGCCTTTCCTTGTTTTCTGTTTTGTTTTGCCTGATCACAAGATATATGGTGAAAAGGCTTTGGTCCCAGGACAGAAAATATATAAAATAAATCATTGCCAGGATACAGTAAACGAGGCCCAAAACATTTGGGTTGTAAAAAAAGTACCTTTCAAGCATAGGTTTGTTTTCTGCAACAGATTGGGAATAACAAAGTTGCCTAAATCAAAATTTTCATTTTTTCCATACTAAGAGTCTAAGACCTAATAGAAATCAAGAGGCATTAACCACTTTGTCTGATTATACACTCTGAGACTCCTAAGAGAAACCAATAGATTTTAACCACTAAAGTTTTCATTCCTATACTTACTTTCATCTCCACAAACCAAATGCAATTTAACAAGAGAAATGAAATAAAATCTATTTCCCAAAAATATAACTGGAAACCAGAAAACGAGAGAAAACACTCCTAATTCTTAACCAAACATGTAAAAATTCAAACTTTAAAGAACAAAACAATAAAGCAATCAATACCCATTATTGCTAATCGACCAAAACCCCAAATTGCATACAAAAACAGTATGTAAATTGCGAAATAACTTTGTACACACACCTTGGTAGCCAATCTGTTCTCACATTCCTTCCACTTGCCATTCCTCAAATACCCATCACAAGAGCAAATCCTCCTCAGAAGCGCCAGAGCCATCCCGATCGCGACGTCGGCGACATCGTCGGTGAGAACATCCGGCGTGTTGGTGACCCGAATCCCCTTGGCCCTGCACTTGCCCAGATCAATCTTGTCCAGCCCAACACTGTAACTCGACACGATTTCGAGTTTGGGAAGCGAGTCGATGAGCTGAGCATCGGCGCCGTATTTGGTGTTGCAGACCACGGCCCTTACCGATTCCGAGTTCTCTGTGAAAAACTCGGCGGTGGAAGATTGGGTCCAGAGCTTGAATAGATTGAAGCGTTTCTCGAGCTCTTCTTCGAGGTATGTGGACATCGGGCACATCATCAGGACTCCGATATCCTTCATTTTTGCTGCGAATATCGCGATTAGGGCTAGGGTTTGGTTGCTGGTTGTGTTGGATTTGGTTCACATTCAGTTATTGCTGTTGAGATTCGCGGGAAGCGGATGGGAAGAGTGAGCGAGCTCTGCATTGCATAGCACTCGACTATTTAGGAAACAGAGGATGCTTTGCTACGACATCGTATGAGGCCTATATCATGTCGGATCTCACAACCGGAAGAGTGATGATTATGCTATAATTATGGATTTTGTTAGTGATTACTAGTAAATGATTGTATTTTGTCTCAAAACGAACATTATATTCATTTTTTTTTTTTGAAGCAACCACATTTTCATTCTTAATTTATACTACCTCTGTTTCAAAATAAGTGTAGTTTTAGAGTCGGATTTTTGTTTCAAAATAAGTGTCACTTCCTACTTTTAACAAACTTTTATATATAAACTTCCCATATTACCCTTTACTCTTGATTTTATTTTTTTTATCTTATATGGAAGATGAAAAGTTTGTAGGGATAACTCCAAATGTAATGATGATTTTTAGGTCTTTATTTAAAGACAATAAGGTCCTTTAACATATTTTCTTCATATGTATGAAAATATCTAAAATACACTTATTTTAAAACGGAGGTAGTATAAAAGTAGAATTTTGTACATAATTTTAAGACAAATGAAATACATAAGTTTCATTTTTGTAGGAATCAGACTTGATCATCCAACTTTTGCAATTAATTTAAGGGGAAATTGCGGATTACTACTCCCAACTATTCATTATTAGCACGTTACTACCCCGAACAAAATTAACATCCATATAACTACCCTGAAGTTACAAAAACATGATCTGTTAGTGACTCTGTTAGTTTTGAGTTAGAAAGACAAAAATACCCCAAAACTGATCAGACACCCCTAATTGA
>JAYMTK010002318.1:0-14142 GCA_036897405.1 Pelargonium myrrhifolium | reverse complement strand
TATTTATAAGTTACACATATATAAATTATGTATATATGCGGGTTTCGGGTTTTCCCCATGGGGACTCATTCATACCCGCCCCCGTCCCCATTCCCCACATGGGGACCGTTATATTCCCCATCCCCATCCCCACTACCCGCTTAAGCAGGGATTTCCCACCCCAAGCGGGGCGGGTATTTGCGGGTAGCGGGTTTTTCCCGCGTCATGACCATCCCTAGTAGTGATATCACACTAACTTACACTTTTTTACTTCTTCATCAAAATAGAATAAATACTCTTATTTTGAAATGGACAAAGCTAACATATTCGGTGTCCGGTGATGCATGCAACTAGTTAATTGTGATCAGGAAAAAGAACTATCTACCACTAACAGTATATATGATTATATATAAGTGCATTAATATCATCAAAGGAGAAGTGAACTCCCTGTTCATTTAAGAAATAATGTTATGGAAATTGCAGTGTGAAAATAAATTGAAATTTCTAATTAACTTAGAAATATAGTATGAGGTTTCTAAGATTATACGCGCTGGTAATGAGCTTGAACTTTAGTTTATAATGAATTAAATTAAATAATAAAAACAATATAAAAAGCAAAAAACGATCCCGAGAAAATGAGAAAGAATAAAACTAAGGAGATATTTGATTGTTCCCAAAGCAAAGCTTGGAAAAACAGCTACAAAAACGTCTTGGGAAATTCGCAATCGATTGGACGGTCTACATTTTATATACATAATCATTAGCCATATAATTCATTCATATTAATAATATCCATAGTATATGGTTCTTAATTAACAGTTGGAGTCGCAGTCGCCATAGCTTGAGCTCATTTTATTGCACATGCGGGTACGACCTTCACAACTTTCAGATTAATTTCCTTGTTTCCTTTTCACGCTTCCCTTCTGTTTTTTGCATTTCTTTTTCTTTTTCTAATTAACTAAGTCTTGATATTTCTATATCGGTCCGGTTGCATTGCATCATTTGCATATATAACGCATGTAAGTGTTCGTAGTTGTGTTCAAGTTGGACTTATGGACCGAATGCAATCCAAGCTCATCATTAATATGTACCACATGCATATATGTCTATATTTTCAAAAGTGTTACGTATGGCGCGCCGGTTGACATCATATTCATGCGGTCTTTGTTGTTGATAGTCAATTCATAGCCGATTTTGTAGTAAATTTCTGAGATAGATCATGTTTATCAGTATATTCAACTTGGAACACCTAATCCGGTATTATATATTAAATGCTATAGCTAGTGGTTAAAGCAAGTGATTATTTATAATTAAACTATGGTATTTGGAGACAGAGGATATACAGTTACATAAATATTAATTAAGATAGTTAACCACTTGATAGGTGAAAGTAGAACCAAACCAATCCAAAATGCTAGCTACTGTATATAGATATATAGCTATTGATGGATGAGAAGGACATGCAAGGAAGTGAGTAATTTTATTGATAAAACCGTACGTACGTGCGTGTGGTAATGTTTGTATTGTGGTGATCATATTCTTGAATTACAAGGGAAGGGAGGGAAAAAATTCTTGCATTTACAGCAACAACACCATACCATATGTGCATATATATATAGCAATTATCAGAAGGCGTTAATCCCAAGGGTTGATGTTTTCAACATGTTAATTGTAACTTCAAATGAAACTCCAACCAAATTAAGCCATATTTATTCAAGTTTATTTGGATCTATATATATAAATGGATGAGTTTTTCGTATTCCACTTGACCACCATTCATTACGTAACATCCTTTTTTTTTGGTGTCCATGGCAACTTTTAAATGAAAAAACAAATACCCATCAACTAAGACAGCATATTATCCATAGATATTAGTTTATTTTGGATGATTTTTATGTATAAACACTAATCCAAGTAGACCAAAATGAGAGGTACAAAGGTGTTTAAAAAAATTAAGAATCGTTGCACACTTATTACTAGCATTGAGAGGTGTAGTTGATTAATCGGAGCAAATCTATTAGAGAGGACATATGTACATATTAGTAGTTTACAATAAGTGCACTTACATAGACATGTGTCAACATAGAACGGTTAAATCAACATCTTTACTTGTTAAATTAATTACTTTACTTTTTAATTATCTACATTAAGATTTTGAGACATAAATTATGTGTATTTAATCATTTTTAATCTATTATATGCACATAACTTTATTTGAAAGTGGAGCAACAATAGCGGATATTAAACATGTCATTTTTTGACAGCCACTTTGAAGGTAATATGCCCACTAACTGGAAAATAGAGACAAGAATGGCTATGAAATGATATAGTTTTGTAATAATATGTACATTGTGGATTCCGTTTGTTAAATATTATGTTTTAAAAAATAAAAATAAAAACTTTATTTGAAGAGGACACTGCTCATTAATTAAATCTTGGGATAGCATAGCGGTATTGTTTTCATATTTAGAAGGCCAAAAAATCGAATTGACAAGACTATTTATTAGAATAGTATGATCCAACAAAAGGCCCAACCCAAAGGCCCATAGTGTAGTGTTGTTGGCCGGAGTTGCTGGTTACGATGGTAAAGAATGAAAACGTGAGGTCACGTGGCTTCCAACCTAACATTCTAACAGAAAGACAGACAAAGACTTGTCAAATTTTCTCATTATTAGCGTTCAATGATCTACAATTCAACCTTCAATCCAACTGTTTTCTACTTGTTGTCTTCCTCCCAATCCAATCACAATATCACATACACCTTAATGTATTGTTGTTACTGCGATTCTATTTCCACACAAAACAGACTCACTGTTCTGCTTTGTTCTGTTCTTCGTTGAATTTGAAGAATGGATTCATCGTCATCTTCCTCTTCTCCTCAATCTCTGCAGTTCTATGACTTCCTCGACCGAATGCGAAATCCAGCTTCCATTGATCTCGTTCGATCCATCAAAAGGTTTCTCTCTATCTATCTCTCTCCATATTCATGCTCGCAATTCGTAATATTCATTCTCCTCCTTAATTTGCATCATTTTTTTTCAATTTAATGCACGTATATTAATCCTCAGCTTGATTTTTTTATAAATTGAACTGTAGATTTATATTAGTTTTATTTCGTGGACTGAGCTTTACGTTTCTAGCCCTAATTCGTCATCTACCTTGGTCTTACTCTTAGCTGAGGTTTATTTAATATCAATTTTCTGAACTTGGAGGAAAGACGAAGAAAAAGGCATATTCGTTGCTTGTAGAACTAGCTAACTTAATGATAGGATTCCATGTGCTTCAATGCTTTTCTCAAATCTAATTAAGGCTGTATCCTTTGCTTGTAGGATCTGTAAGAAAGCCAGATCATTGTCAACTGTGAAAAAACTACTAACAATTGTCGTTAGGTTTTATTATTATTATTTTATTTTGTTCATTTTTAATTGGAGTTTTCAAGTGTTATTTCCAGTCAAACAATAAGAACAACAGAAAATTTAACCTGAATTTTTACATGTCAAGTTTTATGTTAATAATCAATTCTATATTTGTCTTTCTTCTGGTTCGAGTAAAATGCTGATGGATAATTTCATCTTCTTCATGGGTTCATGATTTCACATTAAGCTTCTCTAGACTTTAACAAGTCACACACTGCTAGAATGCAAATATTACCTAGAAAGTTATAGTTCGATATGTAGCTTTCAGTTTTTTTTTCCCTATCTGCAACAAGTAGTTGGACTGGACAATTCCTTAAGTAAATAATCAATGTGCAGTTTTGACATTTTATTTCACATGAGATATCATTGTTCTTATTACGTGATAAATTTTCCTTTTCAGCTTCATTGTGTCATTTTCCTTTTATGCTGCCAACCCAGAAAATGATAGCAAAAAGGTGCAGGACTTCTTTTTGACAATGGAAGATATTATTAAGGATCATCCTCTGTGGGCAGGTGCCACTGATGAAGAAATTGACTGTGCAATGGAGGTAATTTATAAGTTGAGATTTACTTTTAAATTTTTTAGTTTGTCAAAATATAAAGTTGCTAATGATGGATTTAGTCTAAACTTTAATTTTCTGATTCTAGTGAGAATTACTCTTTACCTTAGTACATGAACAGTAACCATTATGATTTACAAGCACCTGAAAGATATTTTTTCTCCTCTTTCCTTTCTACATCTCCCAAAGGATTTAGTTCATTATGGTGCTTTGGATATAAAATTGAGGATATGTACCTATCTAATTTGCAAGAGCCAAGAGGTTATAAATTTATAATACTGTCGAGGCTCACTCAGAAAACTGCTACTTTTGATATAGTTAAGTTTGAACTGTATTTCATGTTTTCTATATGTATATTACAGGGTTTGGAGAAATATGTTATGACAAAATTGTTCTCTCGGACATTTGCTTCTTCCCTAGAGGACACAAAACTTGACAGGGAAATATCAGAGAAAATATACTTATTGCAAACCTTTTTGAGGCCCGAGCATTTGGATATACCCACAGTTCTTCGTAATGAAGCTTCATGGCTGGTATAGTTCCTGTCCTTGTTTAGTTGCAGAAAGTTTGTTAATTTGTGGGTCTGCTATATATCGCTACTTAGCTCTCTTTCATTGATGAAATCCTACCCTTTGTACAATTATGTACCATAACTGCTATCACACCCTCCTCAACACTGAATAGATATTTAACAGTGCAATGTTAGATAGTAACCTGCTAACTTCTGTCAAAGTTTTCAATAATGCAGTTCAAGGAAATATATAATTCATAAAATCTCTTCCAGAATTTATTATGCCTTTTCAGTTAGTTTCACTGTCTAATATAAGTGTATTGATGTACTTGAACACCAAGTCACTGTTAGGTGATTTAGGTTGGCATGAGTTTGTTAAACCCTTCCCATACCCCCAAAAATGATGGAAATCGCCTGCACTAGGTGGCCCTTTTATTTAGTGTGAGCTACTAATAATTATACTAATTACCATGGAGTAACCATTTGCTTTTTGTTTGTACCTCAGCTTGCAGAGAAAGAATTGCAGAAAATAAATGCATTCAAAGCTCCTCGAGAGAAGCTGCTGTGTATTATGAACTGTTGCAGGGTTATCAACAATTTGCTGCTCAATGCATCAATGTCCGAAAACCACACATTAGGTGGAGCTGATGACTTTCTACCTGTTCTAATATATGTTACGATCAAGGCAAGCTCTCATTGGTAATAAACCTTTCTGCCAACTATCCAATTTATAAATGTGAACTGTGGTTTCTATGGTCTGACATTTTCTTTTTTCCTTTTCTTTACATTTTTATTTTATCTTTTTATTATTGATCTTATGAAGACTAGATATTTGAAATATATTTTTCATCCTCAAATTTTATCAATATGGCTATTTTATTTTTCGAAGAATATGTTGTTTCATATTCTTGATTTCTTCTAAACAACCTGAACTACCATTTTCACCACACATGAATATAAAAACTAACAAACAAATTTACAAAATAAACCAAGGATGAAAATTATTTCATCCATTGCAGCAACAGAATTTTTTTGCCTATAGGTTTCTTCTTATTCTCAGTTCTTTTGTGACATAAATGCTTCAAGTGTCGTTCAGTGTAAATGATATCTTGTACATAGTTGCTAATTCTAAGTAGTCTCTCAAGGGAGACCTTTGAATCAAGAATAGTTCCTTGCTTAAATTATGAATAATGAATTCACTTGAAGCTATTTTATGGGGCTTAGAAAACTGTGGTAGAGATGTTACATAGAATATAACAACTAGGGACTTGTTGATATAATGCAAGTTGAGTATAAACCAAAATTGTAGTGTTCTTTTTTTCTGAATATAACAATAGAATTGCATCAATCATGTGGAAAAGTTTAGAGAGTAAAACAATTATTAGTGTGAGTTAATTGAGATGATTTGATTATGGGTACTCTAATTAGAATTTCTCATCTATTTTCTGTTTGAACTTCATAAGATGACTTTGGAGATGATGAGGTTTTTTTTTTTTTCTGTGTCATCTCTCTCTCTCTCTCTCTCTCTCTCTATATATATATATATATACACACACACACACACACTACCTCTTAAATATATGATTGTTTACTAGATTAACTATACCATTTACACCTTAAAAAATTGTTCGGGATTGGGAATCACAAATCGAAATAGGAATGAGATTTCAGTTCATCATGTTTACATTAAGACTTTTTTTGTCACGAAAATGGTTTTGGAACGGGAATCCCATTCTCATTCCAAAATTTTTAATCCAAACACTAAATTACTCTTGGTTTCCCTAATTAGTTAGATATCTTGAGGTGTACACCGCATGTAGTGATTGAAGAGTGTACCTTTAAATATTATGATTGAAATGGATGGAGTTGATACATGATTCAGTGAAGTTCCAATTTCTCAATGGTTGGACAAGACGAATCTATCTAGTTTCCTATTTCCTTGTATACTATCATCATTTCAGTTCTACGATGAATATCAATACCTTTGCTCTTGTTCTCTTTGTCACCGATGTTATGGTATGGTGTTTGGTTGTTTATTCATGTATTTGCAGCATCCTCTTATCAATGACTGATCTTTGAGCTTGCAATTGACAGGCGAATCCTCCACAGTTGCACTCCAACCTCAAATACATTCAATTGTATAGGAGACAAGAGAAACTTGTTTCTGAAGCAGCTTACTATTTCACAAATCTAGTCTCGGCCAAGACATTTATAGTCGACTTAAATGCTAAATCTCTTTCTATAGATGAAATCAAATTCGAGGAAAGCATGCAAGCAGCAAGGCTTGCAAATGAAACCACACCAATTGAACCAGTAGAGTCTCCCCACTCGTTGGATGAGACGGCATTGTTAGGGCAAGTGGAAGCTGGGTCTTCAAAGCGAGCACACACAAATACAGGAAGTAAGCATCCTCTGCCATATACATCGTTCATTCGTTTTCTTAACATTAATGGATTGTTTATCAACAAGGCTTCTTCGTTTTTTGATACTGGTCAGGTGGAGCAAAATATCCTTACATGGAAATGGAAGCCGGTGATCTGACTGTAGAAGATGTGGGCAAACTATTGCATCTGTACAAGGACGTGGTCACCAAGTACTCAAGCATGTGTCGGGCTTTTCAACGCCTTTCTGCTAATAGGACGCTGCCTTCCACTTCTAGCACAGAAGCAGCCAATACAACGTCAACACGGCCAGGAGACAGTGCCACCCAGACGAAAGAATGAAGACCGGTTCATTCTGTAAGTGCTGCCTCTTTTTTGCAGTTTTATATTTACTTCAGTTTTAGTTGTATGGAATTGTTAAAAACGGTCTGCATCAAATGGGAACTTAATTACAAAAAAGAGCCTTCTTTCTTTCATTCCTCAATTTTTGGATGATATGTACAATACAAAACCCCATTAGATAAGCTTATATGCATAAGTTAGGAGTACTAGAACACTACAAAATAGAAGGCCTATATACACGTACAAAACTGAGTACAATCAGCGGATACCAAAAGTCAGTGTGAAGCCGGTCCTGACACCAGGACACGCAGTGGACATGGCGTCACCTCTGCAACTTGTGCTAGTTAGTGTGACCGTACTTGTCTCATCACCAGAATCTGAACCATTAGATTCTTTGTGCGAGCCATTGCATCGCATGCAAATAAACTTTGTCGGGATTGCATCAGAACTGTCAATCCCAACACATCTTGTATGCAGCCAGACACTACACGTGTCACAAGCCAACATTCGTTCACCGTCATCATCCTTGGCACCACAGGTACAATCCACACTCCAGCTCTCTGTTCCTCTCTCCATCCGGAAACGGTTAAGCCCGTGTTTAGTTGGCAATTTACCTAGGATCCGTATCGACCCTCTAGATCCGACCAAAAACTTCAAAGTAATTGAATCTTCTATCTTTCCATACTCTGGCAACTCCTCGGCCTCAAACTTTTTAAACATGGCATACACGTCTTGGAAGCTTCGAGCAACTTCACTTTTAAGGTCAGCCACAGTGGCATTGAGAGGTAGGACAATTAGTTCAGAAGGAGGGCCAGGTTCTTTAGCATGATCTGAGAGTTCGACATGGCACCAGTAGAGAAGAGCAAAAGGATTCTTAATAGCCGCTCTATCAGGTTCGTAGTCCTTCAAAAATTGCTTGCAGTCAATGAGCTTAGTTGCAGCGTCCATCATGCAATCCCTCGTGTATTCAGGTCTGTAGTTCACCATTGTTTGAGGGTTGAGTAAACAATTGTATAGAAATTTAAGATCATTCCTAACATGCTCTTCTGATGGACAGCTCGAGTCCAGTCCCATTCCATAGTGCTCAAAGCTTAGATGTTCAAGCCTGTTTCAAATTGAAAATGATGAGTTAAAAACAGATAAGCATTTGCTTCCATGAAACCATAAGATGTGTCTCCAGCATTACCTGAACTCAACAGCACTAGAGTCAGGGTTGCAACGAGTCCGAACCACCTTGCCATTAGCAGTCAACCTCCCAGCCAAATGTTTAATGGAGTAGTCGACGAGCTCTGGGGAGGCCGCTTTGCACACGACAGCCTTCAGGGCACGCCTTGAAGCCCACCGGCCATCTACAGCTGCCGTCAGCACCTTGACCAGGGCCTGCTGCACTCTGTCAACGTCATTCCTTGTCCAAGCACACAATGTACTGCAAGAGCTAGACTCGGATTTGCTATATGTTCGGGACTTTGAAGGTTTATGGACACTATTTATCAACCTCAACAAAAACGATAAGAGGTCCTTAATTGTGGTAAGTTCTGAGTCCGACAGAGACTGATAAAACGCAATGACAGCTTGAAGACGGTTGCAAGGTTTTCGGCTCTGGAGCAATAGCGAAGCCAAGGGCATGCTGGAGAGTGAATCAACTGCTTTATGGTAAGCATCGCGGGTGAGGGCATAACTTCCAGAACCAAATTCATATCCCCAGCCTCCGTACCATGAATGGCCATTTGTGATTGCATGCAGCAACCGATACTCCATGCCATATTTCTTCGACACATCCATCACAGTAACTTTCCTGTCAAGGAAACAATGGATACCATGGGAACATGATAATGATATAAAGTACAGTACAACCTTGAATTAATAGGCATTTTGTTTAAAGCACATAGGAGTCCTCTTTCCTTTAATCATGAAAATCTTATCATTACTATCTCTTTTTCATTTAAAAAAAATATTGCTAAGTAGATTCTTCTGTGACAATGAATTTAAAAACAATCTTCCATCCAATTGCTTTTTTTATAATTAATAAATAAGAGGCCCAACTGCTGCATCATAGTACTAGTGATACTCAATTTCAGCCTTAAAAGGATGAAAAGGGAGAGGCAGTGTACGCAATAGATATACAAACATCATAATTATGTTTCTTTTATGCTGAAAACTCACGGACCCACAATGATAAACAAAACAAGCAGGGTCGTGTAAGTATATAGAATCGTTGGCCCATCCAACATGGCAAATCTGTGAAAGGGTATAACTGGCCGAGTTTGTTGACATTATGTCCAGCTTCTGAAAAGGAGACCGAGTTGGTGCTCAGTCTAAGAGGTAAATTTAACAGAGGAAAGAACAAGGCATTTGATGTTGAAATAACAGAGATTTTTAATGATGGCAATGGGGTCCAGATCCTAATCCTAACAATCTAAATACAAGATCATCTATCTATACATAGTCCCTTGGCAATACACAAACCTAGAAACTTGACACTTAAAATCAATCAGTTTCACCTGAGATTGACAGTCAAGAACCATTCCAAATTAATTCAGAAAGAACTTGCATATTTAAATTATACAACTTTGGACATTTTTCTTGTTTAGATTAATAAAAAGTCATCAGGCACATAAAATTGCTTCTGCCACATTCTAGACTCTTTTGACAAGTCACTTCCCTACTGAAATATCTTACAGCATTAGCCAACAATAATCACACTCATATCATAGTGTACCTAGTATACTAACCACCGGTTCTAATGAGGCATACTTTAGGCTTAAAACTAGCTTGAACGTAGATGGCATTAGCGAGACGATCAAATAATTGGGAGGGGGGAAACAGTTAAAGGTAGTTGAAGAATAAGTCCTTAGAGGTGTTCAAATTTCTGAATCCTAAACAATCAACAAATCCCAATGAGTATACAAGTTTGAGGGTTCAAACCTGACAGCAAGTGTTTTGCACAGCCTATCCCAAAAGCTCATGATGTCAAAACCGGAGAGGATCTTGGAACCACCTTCTCTTCCATTGAGAGTTAGAAGGTGTCCATAACCATTTGAGTGAACAACACCATGAAGAAGATGAGTGTTATCCTCAAATTGGTGATACACCCATTCTTCAAGATCATCAGCGGTGGTCACAGAGTTGCATAATTTGCACCTGTGAACAGGGTTAAAGCAAAATGAAGACAGCATATTAGGGTAAATCAAGAGAACATCTTATGATCCATCCCAGGCTGCAGATACCATGCACATTCTTTAGAAAAGATAAAATTAACCCATATACCACATTTTACAATGCTTTACAAATAACAAGGTTTGGCTAACATGCCTAGCCAGTAGCAACTGGAAGAAGAACAAGAACATCACATTCCATCTCCCTATCAGAATATCAAGTGCCTCTTCCAACACAAGTACAAAAAACACTTTGTGCCTTTTAGTCTAGCATTCATTCATGCATTATACAATACAATACACCAATCAAACACTCGGAAAACTATCCCACAACCACAACCACAACTACTAATTTCTAGAGAGAAAATTATCAATCTGGAAGTAGGATATTGCTTGGTATCTTAAATGATGAGATGCATTCAGCAAACCAAAACAAGATTTTGCCATGATTACTATGTATCAATCAACTATAAGAATCCTCACCTGGATTCCGACAAATGCAGCAAGTTGCCACATCCTGAACAATCCTTGTGATACCCATCTAATGGACTGCTATTGACCCTTATTATGAAATGGTACCGCTTTCTGCAAACGGGATGTCCACTCCAACCTTCACAACAATGATCCACAGTTGAATAAGTTAAACAACATTTGATATACAACAAATTATATTATTTCAGTTTATTCACTTTTTTAAGAACATTATTTATTCAAATTAGACATAATCCACTCAAGATGTGATTCTATTATTGTTCCGCTAAAGATTTCACTCAAATCATCCCCTGTCACTGATATTTTCTTTCATCTTATGTCATGCATGAGCTAGGCAGTGCAATACTAGTCTTGTCGTGTTTTAGAAACTCTGAATTTGACTTAGTGAGTCGGTTCAGTGATAAGATTGACTCGGAGGTGAAGCCGTGCACAATGCTGGCCCTATACTCTTCGGCATTGTTTGGATAAACTACATTTTAGGTTTACTAGTCTCGATCAACTCGGTTCAAACGTCACTGAGTCGCTAATTTTGAGCTTAGAGTTCAAACAGATTCTATACATTTTCTGGAGAAATCATGAATTGGTGAATCGACTCACCAACCACTCGGCACTGGTCGCAGTAGACAGATCTAGTGGATCTGGTGACATCCTCTTCGACGATGTCGAGAGCGACGACGACCGGAGAGCAGTCGTCGCCCTCGGTGAGGTCTCCGACGCGGAAAAGGATCTGCCACGTCAGCAGGCAAGGGAAGAGAGGAGGGAAGGTGGATCGGGCGTGCTTGGTGAGGAAGCTCTGAACGCTGCTCCGGAAGGTCACGCCGGAGACGGGGTCGGCATCGGCGGTGGGGGACGGGAAGGAGAGGATGTCGTAGAGATCTGCGGTCACGCGCCTCTTCACGCGCTTCAACGGCCTGTTGTCGTTCACTACCATGGCAGTGGCGGTGATCGGAGAAAACGGTAGTCACGACAGAAAAAATGAGATAAAATAAAATAAATGATCTGGTCTGGTCTGGTTTTGGAGTATGGTTGTTTCTGTAGAAATGTATGTAGAGATTACGAGAGAGAGTGAGAGAGAGATAGAGAAATGAAGATCTGAATGTGGGGGAAGAAGACGCAGGGGAGAAGAGGAACGAGAGCTACTATAACTGTAGTGGCTTTTGGTGTCGCAATAGGATTAGGGTTTCTTTTTTTATATTACTTCAATAAATAACTAACTTATTAATTTTCTGTTTGGCTTGAGGTCCGGTTGGTAAAATTTAACCTGAATTCGACTCAAGATGGGGGTGTATTCTAAGAATAAAATGAGTGGATTTGTACAAATTTGTTTAACCCGACTCAAAATGTGATCGAACTTGTACAATTTGAATTTACAAAAATATACATCAAATTTTGAGTACCCGGAAATTCAGATCTAATTGATAACTCTAGCTTGAATATTTACTAAAAATATATTATACTCCGTATTAAAGATTATAATTTTTTAATATTGTTTGGGGCATAGTCACAATTAAAAATCTTTTGACCTCTCCTCATGATTGATAGGTATTATGATTCATTTCAAATTGAATGTCGGTTTAGAGTTTTTCATAAATATTAAGAAAATAATGTTAAATAATATTCTTACTTTTAAATAAAACTAACAAATTCATTATTTCTATCACACTACTTTTGAACGTATATTTAAAAAATAATAAGAAAAATAAAATAAAATTATGCATATAAACTATTATAACTGATATAAAGAAAACCTATCTAAATAATTTAAATCTGATTAAAGTCGACACTAAACACAGACTGATGAAGGGATCCACGGCTTGGGCCCATAGAAAATTACATTTATATTTTTTGAAAAATAAACTCTAAAAATATGTATAATTTGAAACATAGATTGTATTTTACTTTTCTTGGATAAAGTTATAAATAATTACTCGGGTTTTCCATAAATACTGTAAAATACTACTACTAAAAATAATAAAATAAAAAAGAGCGGGAAAAGAGAGGCTCATCAATCAATGCAGATTTTTCCAACCACAAATCCCTTTCAATTTTATTGAATGTGTTGGTATTGGATGATTTATAATTAAAAACCCCAGTTGGGTCCCGGATTGACTTATAAAATAGCAAATTGAGCTGACAAGTAGTAGTATAAATAAATAAAGAGCAAATTCTACCAAAAATAAATAAATAAATAAAGAGCAAAAGAACAAAAGGCGTCCACGTGTAAGTGTTTCATTTTGGACGGATAGAAATGACAGTTCAAATGGAAAACTTCAAATTCTGTTTGTTTAAATTTTCAATAATACTGATAAAAGCTTTAGCGGGAACTTCCCGGCCTAAATTCGAAATTTACATACAGCTCATTTTGGTTGCCGCCTTCCTGATTTTTTTAGCCTAATCCCTACTGATTGAAAACAAATGTTTCACTATCTATCATTTTTTTTAGGGATTAATTTCTGATATGTGGACTGGAATATAGAAGTGTAGGGAGTCGTAGTTTTGTACATTTGTATACGTGGACAATACATTTTAATGACTAATACAAATTAATTTTTTTGGTTAAAAAAAAGTATTTGTAGGTTCTCGTATTTTTAAAAATCGATCAGGTCTCCACACAAAAAAGTCACCAGCGCAATTTCTCTATAATCAATAAATACGTCAACGATGTCCACTAAACCGTTAAATCTAACATCTATGTTAAGTCATCATACGTGACACTAAATAAGCATTTAAGGTAGAATATTTAATTTTATAATATTAATTTAAAACAAAATGGCACGAGTCAAATTTTGATTGGTTTAAATTTACTTCATTTGTATAAAATTACTATTTTGCCCTCTAAATTTTTTAATATTTACACATTATCCTTCTTCTTCCTCCTTCACCACACACGGGTCAAATCATTGTTCAGGGAACCATTTTCATTTTGCTTGTGCTCATCATCTTCATTATCACTCTTTTCTTCTTTTTTACTTACAATTATTAATAAAAATTGGGATAAAATTTGGTTTGAGAGGAAGATGGCTTCTCATGAGGTTGCCGTAGCTAGGTGTCGGAGTCTGTGTGCGGTGAAGAGTATTATATGTAAGGGTTAAATACTTCTAGACCCCTGGACTTGATCGCATTTTACGTTTAGTCTTCGGTCCATTTTTTTTTTTTAAAACAATCATAAACTCGTCGGTTTTATTCATTTGGCCCTGACGACCTGCTATCACCGGTTGTGACTGCCACTGTGGCACTGCCACGTCAGCAAATGACCAAAGAGACAAAAACAACAAGTCCAGGGGTGTTTTAAAAAAATAAGTGAAA
>JAYMTK010002317.1:0-14145 GCA_036897405.1 Pelargonium myrrhifolium | reverse complement strand
TAACTTTATATCAGTCAACTGATATACATTTTACCCTAATAATTATTAGAGTTTAATGTATATCAATTGACTGATATAAAGTTATATCAATTGCACTAATAAGGTGGTGACACCTCAATTAAAATCATGGATCCGGACGGGTCGCTCCGCTTCCCCAAATTTACTTGGATGGGTATAAGTGATTTTAAATGAGGTGTCATCACCTTATTAGCTTTGTTAAGTTGCAACTGATATAAATTTATATCAGTGAACTGATATACATTTTACCCTAATTATTATTATAAAAATTTAAAATAAAAAAACCCTCTTCATACTTCACTTCACTCTCTAAACCCTTTCTTCTTCCTCTTTCATCTTCACTTCTCCAGAGCTCCGCCGCCCGCCGCCGCCCTCGATTCTGCCACCAATCCGCCGCCGCCCTCAATCCGCCTCATCCTCTTCTCAGTTCGACCTCACATCACTTGCATCCTTCAGATCCTCGAATCTCCATTACTCTCTCTCAAGGTGCGTCTAGGGTTTGTGCTGCTGTCCTGTGAATCGATTGCGATTTTGCTCCTATTTGAACTAAATTTCAGTTAAAATCATTCTGTTTTTGTTTTTATCTCGTTATTTTGATTATCCTCGTATGTAATTTGTTATTTTATGCCAGTACTCTAGAATCCGTTTGATTTTGAGCTAACCCTTTGTTTGGTTATCGAGAAACTCAGTCAAAGAATTTTTTTTTTTTTGAAGCATCCGTCCGTAGGTGTTGTACCATTTATGTGTAGAATTTGGTTTAGAGAGTGAATGTGTGTATGTTTTTGTTTTGTTGTGGCCGATATGATGCGCAGTGGGAAGCTAAGAGGTTACTATTTTAAGGGCAACTGACAGAACCTTACACTAATATTGTACTAGTTGATTGCCTTTGAGCTTCACTTTTTTTGGTTTTGGTTTGATGAGAAAAAAAGGGTATTGTAATTTGTTTTGAAATTGTGTTTGATTTGTTAGTTTTATTTGTAAAATTTCAGTTGTTTATAAAAAAAGAATAACAATAAATGCAGTTACCGGCGAAACGTTGAAGTTTCTGGCGAACTTGTTATTGACCCATCGTAGAAGAAGGGTAAAATCGGTATTAGAAAAAAAAATTAAAGTCATGTGCATGGCACATGATGAGAGATAGTCAAATTTCGTTAAAATTAACGGACGAAATGAAAAATTGTAAGTTTAGAGTAGTAACGTGTAACTTAAAAAAAGTTTAAGTTAGTAACATGCAAAACATGTATCTAAGAGGGTAGTAACATGTAATTATCCCTAAAAAAAATAATTAAGAGAGAGAGAGGATCTCATCTCTCATTTCTAAACCCTATCCTCAACCCCATCTTTCTCAACCTATCTCTCTCAAACCCATCTCTCTCAACAAATCAGTCTCCACAAATTAGATCTTCCTCATTGCAGAGCACGTCGGGTCTGCCACGGTTCCCTCTATCGCGCCCTCGCCGTCAGCCTCTTCGTCTCTGTCTCGCCGTCGGTGCTCCTCGAGTTCGTCATCTCCGCCCCGTCATCCCCGTCTCGCCGTTGGTACTCCTCGTCGTTCCGAGCTCGCCGTCGGTCGCTCCTCGAGCTCGTGAGTTTCAGATATGGAATTGTGTTAGTTGTTGGGTTTGAACAGTTTGTGTTTTTGTAGAGTTGGGTTTGGTTTGGATTTGTGGATTTTTAATTTGATTATGATGGCTTTGTTTATTTTATTTGTTAATTTGTTTGTGTTGCTTTGTATATTTTCAATTTTGATTTGAAATTGTGTTCATAATTGTTATTTGGATTTGTAAATTTTCAGTTTTAAACAAAAAAATAAATGCAGTTTCCAATGAAATCTTTGAAGTTTCCGGCGATCTTGTTCTTGACCCATTGTAGAAGAATGACAAAATCGGTATTTAGAAAAATTATAAAATCATGTGTAAGACACATGATGAGAGAGAGTCATATTCCGTTAAAATTAACTGAAAGAATGAAAAATTGTAAGTTTAGGGTAGTAACGTGTAATGAAAAAAATTTACGGTAGTAACATGCAAAACGTGAATATAAGAGGATAGTAACATGTAATTATACCTATTATATATCCACATCTATTTATTAACGACTTTTGTCCAAACCTAATGATGTTATCTTCTTTCTTTATCCACACATAACAATTAACAAGACATCATCTTCTTCAAGTCAAGATTATGTCCAAGACAAACGATGCAAGAAAATGGACTTATTTCTAATTGGGTTTGTTAATTTGAGATTAGTTTTGGTTAAATCAGTGAAATAAACCTTTTGGTTTGGTATGAAATAAGTTACATATATATACACACACATATAGGCATGGTTGTCAAAATCGTCCGTATCATAAGATACGTATCGCGATACGATACGATACACTCCCTAAATGATACGTATCCTATGAGTGTATCGGAATTGAGCATGTATCGTATGTGTATCGTCCGTATCGTACCGTATCGGCGATACACCGCGATACGTACAATACATAATTTTGTTGCTTTTTTCAAGTGACTTGAGTCTTTTCTCCAATATTTACCAGCAACCATATTAAATAACAAGACCCATTTCATTATTTTCTTCGCACTTTCAATTTTAAAACCTAATATAATTAAAATTAGGGTTACAAATTGTAATTAATTCGTCTTGTAACAAAAAAGCAAAAGGGAAGAAAAGGGTTATGGAGTTGATCGATGAAGATGATGCTATTGATGAAGAGGAAGATGATGAAGTTATGATTTCATAGGATGATGATGATGGTAACAATAATGAAGCTCATACCTATCCTTTGAAAAATGTTCAAGACGATGATTAGTTTTTTTAGTTTATATTGTGTTTGAACATTTGATATTATACAATTAATTTTGAATATTCATAAATATTATAATTAAATTATAAAACATTATTGTGAGTCTTACGATTCACGATACGATACGCGATTCGGAAAATAGGTTTAACGATACTCGATACGAATCCCGATTCAACAACCATGGATATGAATAGAAGGTTCTCAATGGAGCCAAGATTTCTCTCTCCAGAGACCAAATAGCCTCCTCTCTCCGGCGGTTTAACTCTCTCCGGTGGCTTCACCTCTCCGTCGTCGGGCCAAAACCGCGTATGCACGCACACCAAAAACCTTAACTTTAAACACCGCCTGTCCTCCCTCTCAGCGGTTACCCTCCAGCCTCTCTCCCTCTGGCAAGTCCTCCCCTCTGTCTACTAGGCACCTACGTCGGTCGTGTCTACTTGCCGGAATTGTTTCGTGGTTTTGCATATTTGTCCCTCTCTATCTCTCTCCCGAAGTGGTCGGACTGTTTCGCCTCACCTTTCTTCCGCCGGCCGGAGCTAGAGTTCGTTTAATCTTATCAGTGAGACAAATAGAGGCTGAGGAAGATTCAGTTGCTGCTCCAGCCACCAGCGCTTCCGCTGTTCAGCATCCACCGTCGCGCTCCTCTCCTGCTTCTCGGTGTTTCATCAGGTAAAGGTCTTCATTGATTTTTTTTTTGTTCAATGGTTTAAATTCGTGTTAAATCATTGCTTCAGAGTTGAAATGATTTAATTTTGGTTGTTGAATTGTTGTTTTGCTTGAGATTTGAAGCAATTTTGAATTTGTTTTGCTCTGATTTTAATTTAAATTCTGTAAAGTTGTTTTGCTTGTGCTTTGAAGCAATTTCGAATCTGTTTTTCCTCAACAGTTTAAATTTGTGTTAAATCATTACTTCAGAGATGAAATCATTTAATTTTGGTTGAGATTTGAAGCAATTTCGAATTAGTACACATGAAGTTACTGATGTTTCACTCTTAGTTTTTGTTCACTTATTCATGTGGGGAACTGAAATACAAGAATGTGTAGGTACCTTGATCATTCTATATATATCGCCTCTATTTTGTTTGTACATTCTTTTTGTTCAGTGTCTCAACTTAAGTTTAGTATTTGGCAACAAATCACTCAAACCACGGGTGAAAATTCTGTTGAGCTTTTGTTTATAAGTGTAATTATGTAAAATGTTTATTTAGAGACTTATGCATTGTGATATATCTCTTTTGGATAAGCTGGTTCCTTCATTTTTTGTTCTTCCTTGATGATACATAATTATGAATGATGGTAGAACTAGTAACTTAGTTAGGTAACATTAAATTAATGCTAGAACTCAGTTATGATTGCTATAGTTTTTTTGTATATAAGTACTGCTAGTTCTTGAGAAAAAGGGTACAAAGGTTGGTAGTAAGGGGTATTTCAGCCCTAATAAGAGTCTACTGGATAATGCACTTGAGAATGCTGAAGCTGAGAGTTTTAGTTTTGATTCTTATTATGGTATTCACCTTAGAGTAAGTTTAGTTGTTTTGTTAGTGTTGCTTCTTTGTGTTTTTTGGGCATTTTGTATTGCTATAATGTTCTTGGAAGGTCGGGGACGCGATATATGTAGGTTCTGCTTGAAGTAATTGTTCTATTTGAACTAAATTATTTTTGCAGCTCCAGTTTGTGCAGCAATGTACGAGGAGGTGATTCAGGTAATTTTCAGCCAATTTTTTCATCTAGTTCTGTGTGAAACTGTTCCAAAACCATTAGAATCCAGAAAATTCAAGTGTCTAGAAAGTGATCAAAATGCAATTGAAGAGCATTTATTGCAATTGCTGTCTTGGAACTGTGTTTTTTTTTTTGTCATAAATTTCTGAAGTCTTGAAGCATATGATGGTGAAGTAGGTATTGAATAAGCAAATACTGTCAATTGTGTTTCATAATAGCATTTTCAATTTGTGTCTCAATTATTGGGACCACACCATCAGCATTGATTTGGAGTCCAGGAGTTTCTTGTTCTTGTTAGATTAGTATTAAAAAACTGGCTAAGTTATTGTTTGGTAGAGTGGACCTGAACGATGCTTAATTTCAAATCAGGGTAGGCCACTACTAGTGGATAATTAAATCGCTTTAATGGTTTGAGCTAGAGGTTTTAGGCAATGTTTAGTGTGACTATAAAAGTTACGTGAATCAAGATTATGACAAATACACATGTGGTGGAATTATGTTGTTTTTTTTTTCTTAACCCTTGCATTAGTTTTGATAAAGCTTCTCATCGATGGGATAAGATGTCCTTAATCCTTTTTTGTTAGTTATGTATGGAGCTAAAATGACAGAATATTTTATTTAGATGATTGAGGTGCTAGCATTTGAAATGGGTCTTTATGTGCTTAACACATTAGATGTCTCTGCATATGAGATTTTTTTTGTTCCGCTTTGGTCTTGTTCTTCATTTGAGATTTTTTTTTAATAACTTAACATTGTGGCAGCTTTCAGGTGACATTTTGTCTATAAAGAAGGCACTGTTTATAGTTTCTTGCTGTCTTCAAGAATGTCCTCCAATGAACAGACCTCAAACACTGTTGAGCAGACCGTCGGAAGAAGCTTCAATAGAAGACTCTTCTGATCCTCACGCAGAGTTTTTTCCGCACCTCGTTTCGTCTTTGCCTAAAAATCTTGAGCATCATGCTTCAAATGACCATTCATTCTCAATGGGTGCTGATAGAATCCCCAGCCAAGAGACAGGATGTACACAACAAGAAGTTGTATTCAGACTCCTCTGTTCCAATTTGCAGGCTGGTGGTGTGATCGGCAGGAAAGGGGCTGGGGTGAGGGCTCTACAAAATGAAACAGGTGTTTCTATAATGTTTGCAACTGCTATAACTGGGTGGGATGGTCGTGTTATCACCATTTCTTCATTGGAGGTTTGTCATGGTGTCTCTACATGTGGAGTTTCTGCCATTTATTGTCATTCTAATAGTATTTGCAGGACTTCTATTACATTTTCTTGTTCTCAGACTTTTGCGCGCACACACATGCATAAAAGCCCCATTATGCTATTTTATAATTGATGTTGTGTGTGCTATATCTCTTGCAGAATCTTGAAGCTGGGTACTCACCTGCACAGAATGCTGTTCTTCGTGTTTTTGCTCGATGTATAGAGGTCGACGTTGAAAGAGAACCTTTATCGTCCTTCAATTTAGAGACAAATGTAACTGCAAGGCTTCTAGTTTCATCAGACCATGCTGATTGTTTGAGCGGCGACAAAGGTAGGATAGTTTCAGAAATAAACGAAAGAACTAGCACTGATGTGCAGATACTGCAAGAGGACGAGTTCCTGAAGTTTGCTTCAGAGGATGATGTAGTAGTACAGGTGCAATCTCTTGCTTTCATAAATACTCATTATCATAACGTAGCAGGCTCCAGGAAACCAGAATATTTATTTTATAACTAAAGACCTTGAAATTACCATAACTAGAAAACATGACCTGAATTATGATGGTATCAGAAAAAACGTGATTTGATAATTTCCAATCTGCACTCTTTCTGTTATCTCTGCATTCCCTATTATTTCTGTTTCCTGTGGGTGATTGCTGTCTGGGAAAGCTTTTATTTGTTCAAAGGATGATTAGAACTTTTGAGTTCTTTTCTCTCTGGTTATTGGAAGTTTCAATATTTTGATGACATTTGAGAAAGTTGATGTTTCACTTTTTAGCATTTAAAAAATGGTTTTTAGTTGAGGATTCTTCATAGTTTTGTATGATTTATATTGTAAGTGTAAGCAAGTAGTGAATGCTAGTTCTTTTCAGGCCTAATGAAAACTAGGATTGTCCTTTTGAACTTCTGTTGCAACCTGTTGGCTAAGTGTATTGATAAATGACTTGCAGATTACTGGTGAGTACAAAAATGTACAGAATGCTCTATTTCAAGTTACAGGCAGACTTAGAGATGCTCTTTTGCCCAGTGAGGTGCTCAGTGAAGTCAGGACAGGGAGCTACCCATTCTTTCTAACTCCTTGTATCAATCCCAATGGTAGGAGGGAGGTTGCCTTTCCTGATTTTGATCAAGACTGTACTTTAGTACAGAGAATGGGTCATCTTGGACTCTCCCACAGAATGAATGGTCCTTCGCCAAGGTTACATCATCCACAGGTGGCCTGTTTTCTTCTTACTCCTTTTTGTTAAGCTGTTCCTGTTTCTTTCCATTCTTTTCGTCATTTTTACTCTAATAAGTTCAAGGTTCTTAGACTTTTGAGGTTCGTTTAGCTGCAGATTGGGGGCAGAGGGAACTTACCAGCAAGTGCAGGTAGAGGGTTAGGCTTCACTTACCCTGGAGGGGGTTTAGAAATTGGGAGGTTTGTATCATGTAACACAAACCATTAAAGTTGTCCCATTTCCTTTTCAAGTTTATTCATGTTTATTCATTTCTTTCATTCCATGAAGTGTTTTTTTTGTGCGTGTGTGTGTGTATGTGGACATTTTTATTAATCTGTTGGGAACCCAGCATTGCATAATCCAAGTGCCTTGGCTTTATCTGGAGCCTGGGTACTACTCTTTTTTTCTCTCTTACAATTTAGGTTATTAACATGTAGCTGTCTAAATATAATCAATGAATTGTTAGTATAGTGCTTTGTTGTCCATTAAAGTTGAAATAGGTTCTTATCATTGTATGGAACAAGGTATCTTAGGATTTAAATAAATGACTTGGTCTCTATCCTTTATGGTATTATAATTATGAGTTTCTATACGAACTGTTAATTTAAATCTCATGTCGGATGCACTGTATGGAAGTTCTTAATTGTTTTTTACAATTTATGCAGTGCAAACAAGCCTTACACTGTGCAAAAGACAACTATGGAGGTTAGAATTTCAGAAAGTGTCTTCAGCTCTGTTTTCAGTGCAGATGGTGGCAATCTGGAACGTATGAAACAGGTAATTCTTTTTCTATCCGTCAAGGAAAAAATTGAAGGATGATCATGTTATTAAACGTGCTGTATAGTCGATAGTGTTATTTGGGATTATTATTGTAATGAATGGCTGGTAAAGTTTGTGACTCTAGAGTTATTGCAGTTCGCAAGTTTCATAAAACGCATTTTGAGACATGTGATCAATAGTTTTTTCGTATTTGCATTAACTTGTAATACTTCTATTGAACCAGATTTCCGGTGCAACAGTTGAACTACGTGATCCAGATCCTGCTGGGAAAAATGAAGGGACTATTATCATATCCGGAACGCCCAATCAAACCTTGGCAGCACAGAGCTTGCTTCAAGCTTTCCTCCTTACAGGATAGAGGTCACAAAATAATCTCCGAGTACAGCTAGTTCAGTGTTTGGGACTAGAAGCGTAGAGTCTAGTTGTGGCTATTGGCACCTTTTGTAAAGAAAAATATATTACAACATTTTTTGGGCAGATGTTAAAAGCAAATTTGTTTTGCCAAGATTTTGTTGGTAGAAAGAGTTGATGGTAGGCACCCGTATTCAAGTGAATGTCCTGTAAATTCGAATTCAGAATAGCAAATGAGCAGTGAAAGACAATTATTTGAAAGTGGAAGAGAAATTCATTTTGATAATTCTTGTATTTAGTCCTTCAATAAAGCTACAAAGAAAAGTTTTTTTCAAGAGGCTTGAATGTTTTTTTTACTTGCACTGCTGATTGCACAGTATGCCGAAGAGGTCTCTATGCTCTTTGGATTTAGCAATGAGCAGACAGAAGAATCTGCACCAGACAATAGAATCATTCACTGTCTCAGACCTACATTGCAAAATCGGGTATTGTCGCCAGGAAAGATTTCAAGGAATTGCCTCAATGATATGTAAGTTCCTTCCATTTGCGTGTTTGATTTTCAAATTTGCCAAATATGGTTATTTCAAGTCTTTTGTCTGATACGGGTTGTCTAATATGAGTACATGATAGATGGGATCTGCCAATTGTTTTAGGTCTGGAAGTGGAGTTTACAAATGCATTCTAGATATGAAATGT
This sequence comes from Pelargonium myrrhifolium, assembly GCA_036897405.1. Classification (NCBI taxonomy): domain Eukaryota; kingdom Viridiplantae; phylum Streptophyta; class Magnoliopsida; order Geraniales; family Geraniaceae; genus Pelargonium; species Pelargonium myrrhifolium. The sequence continues at coordinate 5,346 of JAYMTK010002317.1, read as the reverse complement.
TGTAGCTAATGATTATTTATTGCTGCTGAAAGTTCGCAAAAATGTTATTGTATGCATTACAGATATGAAATGGTTAATGATTATTTTCCAGATGGCCTGAGTTCCTATGGCAGGTGCGTGTTGGGTTCATCGGCATCTCTACTACTCAGTTTGCTTTTGTTGATTTTGGGCGGCTAATAGATTCCTATACTGGATTACTCGGTCAGCTCAAACGATCATCCCTATGGATGCACTCTCACTTCCCAGAGCTGGAGACAGGTAAGTAAAGTAAAAAAAATGATAAGTTTAATGCACGATCGAATAGACTTACGTATACTCCATGAATTGTTCTTGCTAGCTTATCTGTTTCTCTTTATTATATGACTGGCTGCCTAGTATAAACCAAACGGCTAGAATGCAAGAGAAAAAGACAGTTTAATCTTTTTAAGGGAACGATAAGGATTTGTTTGATGGTAGGTAACATTTCATTTTTTATTTGATGTGTACAATAGAACCTATGAATATAACTGATCTCTAAAATTCATAATGCTTTATAGTTACGGGGATGTCCAGACATAGATGGTAAGTCTCGTTAAAATACTATATTAATCTCCCCAAATGCTCTGGTAATAATTTTACAGAGTGAGACCATGAGTGTACTCATGATCTCACTTGAACTGAAGAGCTTCTTTTGGCCTTCCCAAGAGAGACAACACTGTTGCTGAAATGTGCCTAGAAGATAGCCCAGCTTCCTCGATCTGATCTTGGGGTGCGCCATGGTCGATGTATCTATCGGGAAGTACCATTGCTCGTAACTGCCGAAACAATTAACAAAAAAAGAGAGTATCAGAAACTAACAATCTTTTTAGGGACGATTCTGATTTCCTAGTGATGGACTGATGGAACATTACCTTGAGATTTCCATCCAGAATACCATGTAAGCTTAGAAAGTGTGATACATGAGAACCGAACCCTCCAATTGAACCTTCTTCCACTGTGATTAGGATTTCATGTTCCTTTGCTAGTTGCCTGATGAGATCTGTGTCCAAAGGCTTACAAAATCTTGCGTCGGCTACCGTGACATAAATGTCACGGGATCTTAGCATGTTTGCAGATTCCACACATTGTTGAACTATAGAACCATATCCTAGAATAGCGACTCTGCTGCCTTCCATCAATATCCTTCCCTTTCCAATCTATACAACAATCAAAGTTAGGAGCATTTAATTTATTTGTCGTTTTACTAATGTTTTAGATGCAAATTGGAAGTTTGTCGCTTATGCTTACCTCAAGTGCAGTTCCTTTGTTGCCAGGTGGAAGAGCCGCTCCTACTCCATTACCCCTCGGGAACCTGAGGCAGCTTGGTCTGTCGTCTATTGCTGCTGCTGTAGCAACCATGTGCATCAGTTCGGCTTCATCAGACGGTGCCATGACAACCATGTTGGGCAAGCAAGCCATGTACGTGATGTCAAACGCTCCACAATGGGTTGGTCCATCCGCACCAACCAAACCAGCTCGATCCATGGCAAATCGAACAGGTAACTTTTGAAGATCCACATCATGTACCACCTTCATATTTTTCATACAATGTTATAAATATGCATCACAAACACAAAGACCGTTACTTTTATTTACAGTTCATTTTACCTGATCATATCCTCGTTGCAGGAACGAAGAGTATATAGCGCAGAATGGCTTGAGACCCTCAGTGGCCAAACCAGCTGCAAATGTGATGGCGTGCTGCTCGGCAATCCCCACATCAAAGCATCGATCCGGAAACTTCTTTTGGAAATAGTTAAGGCCCGTTCCACCGCCCATTGCAGCATGAATTGCAACAATTTTGTTATCTACTTCCGCTTCCTTTATCAGAGACTCAGCAAAATACTGCGTGTACGAAAGTGTGGGAGATTTGGCCTTAGACTGCTTTCCCGTTCTCGGATCAAACTTGACAACCCCTGAAGAACAATAGAGAATAAAGATCATCCGAAGAATCGACATCAACAGTGGCATGAAATACAAAGAATCAGATTCTCACCGTGCATTTTATCCGCTGCTTCCTCAGCCGGTGGATACCCTTTCCCTTTCTCCGTGATGATATGGATCAGAACTGGTCCAGGCGCCGGCATAGCCTTCACTTTCTGGAAAATGGTGACGAGATCTTCCACATTGTGCCCATCCACCGGACCAATGTAATAAAGCCCGAGCTCTTCAAAGAGAGTGGATCCAGAGGCACTGATCATCCCTCGTGCGTACTCGTCCACTTTCGCTGCTACTTCATGTGTTTGTCCTCCTATTTGTTTCGTTATGCTCTGCAAAAGTCAAAGTATACCTAAACTTTACTTTCTTGAACATGAAACCAGGAACCCGAAGATTCAAAACATAAGCGAAAACAGTCGAATCACCTTGGCTGCCTCGCGAAGCTTCCTGAACTTCGTGCTCGCTTGGAGCTTCGACAAAGCGCTACTGAGCGCCCCAACCGGATTCGCGGGTCCATCGAGAGTCGCTGTGGGCAAGGAGACTTGGCTATTGTCATTTAAAATGACGATCAGGTTAGCATCCAAGTACCCGGCATTGTTCATGGCCTCATATGCTTGTCCTGCAGTCATGGCGCCATCTCCAATCACAGATATCACATGGTTGCTCTTCCCCAAAAGGTCTCTTGCAACCGCCATGCCTATTTTTCCAGGTACGTACACAAAAAACCGCCTCAGATCATATCAGATTCACGTATGTCAAAATCGAAAAACACGGTCAAAGATCACATAGACTAGGCTTTTATGGAAAACTAGTAGACATACCAAGTCCAGCAGATATGCTGGTTGAACTATGGCCTGCACCAAAAGCATCATACACACTCTCATCCCTTTTCGGAAACCCGGCAAGTCCCGAGGTTTTCCTAATTGTGTGCATCTTTGACCTCCTCCCCGTCAGGATTTTGTGCGGATATGCCTGAAAAACTTTCCATTTCAGCACAAATTCCAACAAAACATAGAAAACAAAGTTTTCTTATTTTGATTCAGCCCTGATTTGTCATCAGACTGAGATTCAACTCTGCGTCGCTCAGATTCGTTAGCAGGTTTCTAGTCAGAGTCGCTCACCTGATGACCGACATCCCATATGATTTTATCCTCAGGAGTATTGAACACATTGTGCAGAGCCACAGAGAGCTCCACAACTCCCAAGCTGGAGCTCAAATGGCCGCCGGTCTGAGCCACCGTGTACACAATCTCTGCCCTGAGCTCTGCTGCTAATTGTTCAAGATCCTAAAAACCCGGACAAAACCACAAAACAAGAAAGACCCATCACTTAGCTTGCAATCTAAGTGAAAACCCATGTTCCAAATTGCCATAAAAAAATAAAAGTCAAGCCAAAAAATGATCCTTTTAGTACCTGTACAGAGAGATTCTTCATGTGAATTGGATAGTTTATGGTGTCCAACAATGGCGTCTCCGGCTTCTCGCCGGAGAAATCTACCTTCCACCCATCTTTCTCCTTCCTCACCATCTTCATCTTCTCTTCACCACCACCACCACCATCAGAGCTTGCAGAGACTCTCAACCCAAACTGATCATTTCAACCACAAGTCAGAGAACATACATACACATATACATACATATACATATACATATATATATATATATATATATATAATAAACCATGGTCTGACCTGTTTTCTGCAAGAAAAAGTGGGTTGTGACTGTGAAGCATGCCTGAGAAATGGAGAGATGTATGGGGATTTTACAGTGAAAGATCCAGAAACCACCATGGCTGATCAAGAAGAGTTGCAGAGCAAGAAATGTTTATTTTTTGTTGGAGAAGAAGAGAGTGAGAGTTGTGGAGGAGACAAGAACTTGAGTTTATAAAGGAAGAGATACAGAGAACACAGAGAGGAAGTGCTTGCGTGACAAAGATGGTAATTTGGGAATTTCACATGAGTGATTTTGCAATAAAAATTATAAAAATAAAAAGGTTCATTAACTCACATAACGTTGTTTTTGGATAGAGACACACAAGTACTAAATGATTTTTGATGTGAATCATGTGGTGTTTTGTAGTTAAAAAAAAAAAAAAAAAAAACTGAAAATTGGGATTTTTTTTTTCAATTTTTGGACATTAAAGGGTTTGAATTTGAATTTTGTTTGGCCATTTGCCGGCTAATGATGTACCCACCAAATTTAATTTGGGTTCAAAGTTCATCCAAATTCAGTCCTATTTTTTGGGTACATTGAATATTATTAGAAAAAAATCAATCAATTTATGTCTGAATTCTTATGGATGTGTCAAAATTTGGGTGAGTTGAATATGGGTCATTGAAATACAAATTTAATTATTATCATTTCAAACTTGGGAAAAATTCAATTTGGTCTTGAATTTTGTCTCAAAATAATCTTTGAATACTTAAAAATTGCATCGCTTGCTGAATTTGTAAGAAGAGTTCTGGGATTCAAATCGTAAAACGTCAAGTATTAAATGATTATAAGTTGTATGTTTCTTGTTTTTATTTATTAGAATTCTTGAATGTTAAAAAATATAGAGAGAGATATAATATTAAAGAAAATAATCGGTCAAACATAACTTGGTCAAAATTCATTTTTGAGAAAATATATTTTGATTCTTAAGTTTCTTATTTGCGGAAGAGAAACGATGTGTCATACATATATTACAAACAATATTCATACAAAATGATATGTTGATTACTAATATATGTCACATCAATTATTTTATTAATGAATTGTTGAATCACAATACGTAATATGTCTATTAAATCAGACACATCATATCAAGAATTCACGTGAGAAATGTATAATCATACATGTTGGGTTGTTATTTGTCGCGTAAATTGTCACTTTGGTTGTACAGACAAGTAATATTTTTCATAGTGAAGAATATAATTTTGAGTAACTTTATTTTCAAAATGAATAACTAATTTAAAATGTTGTTAGTTGTACGAGGAAAATCTTCTTAAAAAGAATTTTCTACATGCTCAACACTTTAGTAAATGTTTAAATCTTCCTTAAAAAAAAGAAAAACAAATTTTAAATCCCAAAGTGGGCATTGAACTCTAATAGAAATATAATTCACAAAATTACTTTGTTCATTGCATAGGATTTGAGAGTTTTCTTGAAATGGATAATGATATTATTTATTTAAGATGTCTTGAAAATAGACTTTAAAGTCGTGTTTGATATTTTTATATTATTTGTCTACTGACTTTTATGTGTTTTATATCTTTAACGTGGAATAAACAATATAAAAATACAAAACACAAGTCTCAATAGTTTTTATACCGTCATTAATTGCACGTTATATATATATATATATATATATATATATATATATAGGGTAAAATGTATATCAGTTGACTGA